>JARYGA010023798.1:0-34799 GCA_030545235.1 Helianthus tuberosus | reverse complement strand
GTGCTCACTGTACTTTTGTGCATCAAGGTTGTCACTGTTGTTTGTGTGTAAATAATAGAGTGACAGTAATAAAGTATGATGCATGAATATGTATGTATCAGAAATCAAGAAGCAGTTTAACCACAGTTGTAAGCAAGCACAGTAATTAAGCATTAATTAAATATTAATTAATTCGTACGGATACCTGGTTTGGTGAGGGTTGTCACATAAAGAAAGAACAACTTTTAGCCAAGTTCTCCAAGTACGAATTTTGGCTTAAGGAAGTTCAATTTTTGGGACACATTGTCAACGACCAAGGTATTCATGTAGATCCTGCCAAAATCGGTGCTATTAAGGATTGGGATACACCAACTACACCTATCAAGGTTCATTCATTTCTTGGTCTTGCAGGTTATTACTGCCGTTTTATTGAAAACTTCTCCAAGATTGCGATTCCTCTCACTGCTTTAAATCAGAAGAATAAACCTTTTGAGTGGGGATCCAAACAGGAAGAAGCTTTTCAGACCTTGAAACAGAAACTTTGTAATGCACCCATCTTATCTTTACCTGAGGGCAACGACGACTTTTTTCGTATATTGTGATGCATCAAACTTGGGTCTTGGCTGTTTTTTACATGCAAAGAAACAAAGTCATAGCCTATGCATCAAGACAAGTGAAGGTACACGAGAAAAACTACACGACTCATGATCTTGAGTTAGGTGCTGTAGTTTTTGCTCTCAAAATCTGGAGACACTTCCTGTATGGTACAAAATGTGTAGTGTTCGCTGACCACATAAGTCTCCAGCATATTTTCAATCAGAAAGAACTAAACATGAGGCAACGACGTTGGGTTGAACTTCTAAACGACTACGATTGCGAAATTCGCAACCATCCTGGTAAGGCGAATGTCATGGCTGACGTATTAAGTCGTAAGGAACGCGTCAAACGTCACTGTGTTCAGGTTCAATCTGATATTCAAACCCGCATTTCTCAAGCTCAACATACTTGTGTTACACAAGACTTGATGAGTAACGAATTACCATATCATCTTCAGCCTGAGCTTGAACTGAAAGACAATGGGTTATATTATTTCATGGACCGTTTGTAGGTCCCAAGTCAAAACAATCTTCGCACCTTGTTAATGGATGAAGCTCACAAGGCTCGTTATTCAATTCATCCTGGTACAGATAAAATGTATAAGGATCTTCGAACCCAGTATTGGTGGTCGGGTATGAAGAAAGACATTGCCTTATACATATCTAAATGCCTTACTTGTCTCAAGGTTAAGACTGAACGTTAACATCCCTCTGGATTATTGGAGCAACCAGAGATACCGGTTTGGAAATGGGAAAACATTGCTATGGATCTCATTACCAACCTGCCACGCACTAATAAAGGTCATGATGCCATTTTGGTAATCGTTGATCGTCTAACAAAGTCAGCACATTTCTTGCCGATCCGTGAGGATATATCTACTGACAAACTTGCTATAATCTATGTGGATGAGATTGTATCCCGACATGATGTTCCTTTGAACATTATATCTAAAAGAGATGCTCGTTTCTCGTCTCACTTTTGGAGAACCATGCAATCTGCCATGGGAACCCAACTTAATTTGAGCACAGCTTATCATCCTCAAACGGATGGTCAATCTGAAAGAACAATCCAGACATTGGAGGATATGCTTCGAGCTTGTGTGATCGATTTTGGTGGTAGTTGGGATTCGCATCTACCGTTGATCAAATTCTCCTACAACAATAGTTATCACTCTAGCATCAACATGGCTCCTTTCGATCCTCGGTAGAA
Source organism: Helianthus tuberosus (assembly GCA_030545235.1). Classification (NCBI taxonomy): domain Eukaryota; kingdom Viridiplantae; phylum Streptophyta; class Magnoliopsida; order Asterales; family Asteraceae; genus Helianthus; species Helianthus tuberosus. Next base: position 33,014 of record JARYGA010023798.1, on the reverse strand, counting down.
AATGTCATTCACCGGTCTGCTGAAATGAGATAGGTGAAGCTCAGCTTACTGGACCTGAACTCATTCTAGAGACTAGAGATAAGGTCAAGAAGATTCGCGATAATCTTCAGACAGCTAAAAGCCGTCAAAAGGGTTACGCATATCGACGACGCAAGCCCTTAGAATTTCAAGTCGGTGATCACGTCCTACTCAAGGTATCCCCTTAGAAAGGTGTGATTAGATTTGGAAAGAAAGGAAAACTTGCACCACGATATGTTGGACCATTCAAGATCGTTGAAAGAATCAGAGAAGTAGCCTACATACTAGACCTACCTCTTGAACTTGGAAATGTTCATCCAACCTTCCACGTGTCCAATCTTAAAAAGTGTTTAGCTGATGAAAACCTCCATATACCAATTGATGAAATTCGTGTTGATGACACGATGCATTTTGTTGAGAAACCTGTGGAAATAATGGACCGTGAAGTCAAGAAGCTAAAACGTAAGCGCATACCAATTGTTAAAGTTCGCTGAGAATCTAAACGTGGCCCAGCATTTTCTTGGGAACGTGAAGATCAAATGAAAACGAAATATCCACATCTATTCTCACAAGTTTCCTCTAAATAAATTTCGGGACAAAATTTCCTAAAGTAGGGGAGACTATGACATATGTGCTTGTGTAATCATTGTGCAACTCCGAACAATTCAAATATCAATAAAACAATGTGTTTTGATCCTAATATTTGTATATTTATGTTTGACATTTTGCACGTTTTGATTTCTATTCGATTTCAAACTCTTAATCGCTTTCTGGAAATTTATACACAAACTGATGCGTAAACGTAATCAGTTTAATGCGACAAACACTCCAGAATAGTGAAATAAGCTTAACATACCTTAAATAACCTTTAGATAACTTAGAAATAAGTTTTGAAGGGTTTGGTATGGCAAAAACAAATTTATTCGGTCACATGGACTATTTGCGTCAAACTGCAAAAGTCTGTCGTTTTGTATGGAAACGTACACTCTGGAACATGATCATAAGCTAAAAATACCCTAAATGCCCTTAACATAGCTTAGAAATAAGTTTTGAAGGGTTCGGTATGCGAAAAATGTGCTTATTTGATCATAGGGACTAAAAGCGTAAAAAAGTGTGTAAGTTTGCACATGCGCGCATATCTTACGTTCTAACCATATCCGGATATCCAAATATTTTTGTAATCACTAAAATATTATATTTTAGTGATAGGAATGCAAAAATACCATTCGTCGCTTAATTTGGATCATTTTCGCGTATGTTCGAGTTTCGTCGTAATTAACCGAAAGACGTGACCGTACGACCAAACGAACCAACATCCGTGATATTTTCAAGCATATTTCAAGTCCCCTATACTTTAACGTCCTTGTAGAGCCTTGAAAATGGCTTAACAGAGGTTAAATACATCAAAAATGCACTTAAGTATGTGCAGGGACTGAAACTGCAATTTTTAAACTTCTATACCTGTCCTCGCACTGCGCGACGCCCTGAGGGCTCCGCTGTCACGCCACGCGACGCCTTGATGTTGACAGAACAGCTGTTTTTAGCTGCCAGCTTGTTCTTGGTTGTTTCCTTGGTGATTTCCTTTGTTTGATGATCAAGTTAACACCTCTCCAAGGCTTCTAACCACATCCACACACTTGTAAGGTCAAGATGATTCCTTCTAGGCTACACAATACACATGTCTTGATCCTACAACATTCCAACTAGTATAAATAGCCATGAATTCTCATTCACTCATTGCTCATTCTCATCTTTCATCTCTCTAAAACTCTAAGTGGAGGCTACCATCTGTTGGAGGCCACCTACCTGAGTTTCTAGTGCATCTTTCCAGCCTTAGAACATTTTGTAAGTGTTCTTTCATGGCTAGCTTTTATTTTTAGCAATTAAAAGCTGAAAGTCAAACAGTTTGACTACCATTTGACTTTCAGTTTTGACCATGAATTGGTCAAGTCAAAGTTTAATCAAACTTTGCAACGTGATCGTAATCACGATGGTTATAGTCCATTGCAATTATACCTACTGATTACCACGTTGACTAGTCGTAGTGACGAGTCAAAGTTTCGGTCAAAATACACATTTATGTGCATTTTACGACGGAACTATTTTCAGGTATCAAAACACTTTTTTTTATACCAAATCAGTTTTCTAACTTGGTTAAACATGTTTTAACATGTTTAACTCGTCACTACTACTTTAGTGCTTGTTTATGGTCGTAAGTCAAGCGGTCTCGACAACCGCTTAGACTTTCGAACCCGACTCGTTTGGTCGATCATTAGGATCCGACCAAACATATTTTTTGACCATAGTTATATAGGGAATAACCGACTGAGGTTATACCTTATGGTCACCATGTTTGGTTAGTTATTCGTTTAGTCGTTTATATGCCCATTAAAAATGAACAAAATGCCCTTTTTGAGTATAAATTCATTTTTAACATATGTAATCAAGTTTTTGACATCTAAACTGATTTAATAACATTTTTAAACATAATTGGGCATGTAAGACTTAACATATGACATAAATAACCAATCGACCTTATATTTATGCAAACGACACGTTAAAGTAGCTTAAAGTACCTTAACGGGTCAAAACGGGTCAAAAGCACTTAGGATAACTATCTAATCAGAATGTTAGGTCTATTAAATCATGCCATATGAGTTCCAATACTCATTTGATTAATAGAACTACATTCTATCCTATCCTCCGGTTTAGGATCCGATTATTAACATAGTTACCTATATTAGGTGTCGTTTGATTCCATGATCCTTCAAGCTTTATTTGGTCTTTATTCCAAGACTAATAAGCAATCCCAAGTCAGTACATAGTCTCCCCTCTTTTACCGCTTTCAAATATTTTGGGGGTGATACACATGTGCCTACATTGTTACTTTCATGCTTTTCATGCTTTTATGACATATGCTTGCTATGTTCACCTAGTACATATTTAGTATATGATTTCAATTATGATTTGCTATATATGTTGACTGAGCATGCTAAGACATTTATTTCATAAACACTTTTGCTGCATATGTTTACTCAGCATATGGGCACATTGTTTTACTTTACTATTCTGATGCATATGTTTACTCAGCATATGGGCACATTGATTTTATGAACATTTCTACTTCGTATGTTTACTTAGCATAATTAGTACATGGTTTTCACATAACATGCTTAAATTGTAGGATCAAAGAATCGTCCAAAACGAGTCAATCAGAGTCAGATCTAGTTTCTAGAAAGGCAGAATCAGACTAGAAACCTTGCAATCAGTGTTAGAACAGGAGTAGAAGAGTAGAAAGTCACTTTAAACATGTTCTTCATTCATATAAAATGATTTCGTACAGAGAGAATCCGACAGCACTTCGTTACAAAATTCTCCAGAAAGTTACAAATGAAGAACACCACTAGCCTATTTATAGGCTCACCAGTCCGCACGAACTAAGCAACTCCAGTCCGCACGAACTGGACTACCCACTCCGTGCGACCTGACTCATCAGGTCGTGCGAACTAGCTATACAACATAAACTTAAACTTTTTCAACTGTTACATACTAATGACACGACATAGACTAATGACGCAGGCGATAGACATTATGCATCAACAAACTCCCCCTTGGATATTGCCGCAGTCTTCAATCAGCCTGTCTTCAAAACTTCTTCATAAAGACTTGAAAAATTCTTCTCGTTGCTTTGGCTTTTTCAACAACGCTTTCCTTAGCTGTTCTTTCTCTTTAGCAGCTCTCTTTTCTTCCTCAGCTAGTCTTTTCATACATGTAGCTCGAGCGATTCTATCTTTTTCTTCACGCTCTTCTCTTTCCTTTTCTTTGCTTTCAGAGACCCTTTCTTCAGGCTCCCCCTTTCGTTAAGCTTCCGTGCTTTTGGGAATGACACCTGTCTTTCTGGTTATAAGCTCCCCCTTGCGTCGAGCTCGTCTTCAGACTCCCCCTTAGAATCGGCTATCGGGATCGAAATCTGGAACTTTCATCTGCAAATCTCAAACATTTATGAGAAAAAATATTTTGAAATTTTTAACTTTTTAACTTTTTAATTTTTACCAACACACTCAGTTAACCAAGTCCAATTTAATGACCCTGGTCAACTGTTTAGCCTGCCAAGTCCAAGTTAATGACCTTGGCTGACCAAATTATAATCTCGCTGACATTTGAAACAAATTAAGTTCAAATTAATGAACTTTTTAAACATTTTGAGCAATTACCAACATTTTTCTCAAACTTTTATTATCCAACCCAAATGATTCAACTTGTTTAGCACTGTTGGACTTTGATCATCAGATCTCCAACGTCTGTTGTCGAAAATAAGATGAAATGACAAATCGTTTTGAATTTTTCAACATTTTAGCTAAACAAACATAAAATCTTTTGGGTTTGAAGAAACTGGAAACTGTACAAACATATTTTTGGTGAGCGTGTTAGGGAACCATATCAGCTGCCGACAAGCTACAAGTACCGTTAAGCTTTGATTTCATACTAAGCATTAAACAATTCACTGTGATTGCCGATATACTGATCCAATTTAAATTTTTACACAAATTTCAATCTGTTCAGGATACAAATTAGTGTTTTTAAGACTTAACTTATACGCGTGTACCACCTCAGAATATACTCCCGTATCCAGACTACTATATTCAGTCTTACAGGTGAGTGCACACTAATGATATCTATAAGGGGTAAATGCGAGGCCATGAGAGCTCAGGCTAGAACTTCCGTTCAATCAGAGAGATGATGGCTCGTCTTTAGGTGGGTCCCCCTTGGGGATCTTCTTTTCAACAGCACATGATTAGCATTTTTTCAATGTTTTATCATTTTTTTATGCTGAGGGTGAGCTTTAAGAATAAAGCAGTGCAGAGTATTATACGAGGACTAGGCTATTGCCCCCGCAAAATCAGAAGTCCTGGTATAATACCCCAGATATCATCACGTACAAAGACCTAGTATGTCAGAAATAGAGTCTTTCAAACAGGATTTCAGGGGTTACCTATATATCCGAGAGATGTTCCCCACGTAATAAGCAAGAAATGATTTAGATTTATATCCCGAACAAACTTACTAAATGTGTAAAAACCTATCGACATATCATCAGCGAGACTGCTTAACACATTTAAACTATACATTTCTTTAGCGTACTGCAACTATCTAGCTGATGTACTATCATTTCCCCTTTTTACATAAAACTCTTTTTTGTCTTTTTTACAATTTTTTTGTATTTATGAAATTTTATCATGTTTTTGTATTTTCTATAAACTTTCTCCCCCTAAAATCAAAAACATATTTTTTTTTTGTTTTTGGTTTTATCAAAAGCAGTAAAGAAACTGTACAGAAAACATGACAACAAGACGCAGATCACTTCTGATCGTCGTCCGCCTCGGCCACACACTCTACCACTCTCCCAGAAAACAAATTCTTTAACCCGTTCAATTTTAAAATATAATTAAATCTTGTTTTATCAAGGGGTTTAGTGTAAAAATCAGCTCTCTGATCATCGGTGTGAATATAATCAATTCGAATCAATTTTTCCTCGTAGCAATCACGAATAAAATGATGTCGAATCTCAATATGTTTTGTTTTTTAGTGTTGAACCGGATTTTTAGTGATATTAATGGTTGCCTCGTTTTCCATAAAAATTGGTGTGTCTAAGAATTGCAAACCATAGTCCCTCATTTGCTGTTAAATCTAGAGAATCTGGGAGCAACAGCTGGAAGCCGAAACGTATTCAGCCTCACAAGTCGAGAGAGCGATTGTGGTCTGTTTCTTACACTGCCAGGTGATTAGCCAAGTTCCGAAGAACTGGCAGCCAGCAGTTGTGGACTTAGCATTCAACTTACAGCACCCGAAGTCAGAGTCAGAATATCCAGTTAGAGAGAAGTCACCGGATCGGGGATACCACAAGCCGGTGCTTGGGAAACCTTTGAGATACCGTAAGATTCTCTTCACTATCGTCATGTGCGATGCTCTGGGACATGACTGGTACCGGGCACAGAGGCAGGTTGGATACATGATATCTGGTCGTGATGCTGTCAGATACATTAGCGATCCTATGATTGACCGATAATGCGTTTCATCCACTTTCTCACCACCTTCATCCGGACATATGCCATGATTCAAAGCCAGGGGGTTGATATGGGAGATGATTCGGACATATTGAATTTGTCCAACACATCATTCACATACTTGGTCTAGTGTATGAAGATTCCATCAGGCAGTTGCTCAACCTGAAGCCCGAGAAAGAACTTCATCTCCCCCATTGAACTCATTTCAAACTTCTGTTTCATGACCTTCTCAAACTCTTTACACAACTCATCGTTCGTTGATCCGAAAATTATATCATCAACATATATTTGCACGATCAGTAGATGTCCAGCAGCCTCTTTAGTGAACATGGTACTATCGACAGTCCCTCTGGTAAACCCGTTGGTCAGCAGATGCTGGGAAAGCATCTCGTACCAGGCTCTCGGAGCCTGGTGTAATCCGTATAACGCCTTGTCGAGTAGATACACCTTGTCCTTGTGTATAGGATCGGTAAAACCCGGTGGTTGACCGACATACACTTCTTCTTTAATTTTGCCGTAAAGGAATGCAGATTTGGCATCTAGTTGGTAGACCTTGAACCCCTTCCATGACACGAACACCAAGAAGATTCTGATTGCCTCATGTCGAGCAACGGGAGCATACACTTCAGTAAAGTCAATCCCTTCTTGCTGACTAAATCCTTGGACTACCAACCGTGCTCTGATACCAATTGTAGGTCCCGTGAGCCGTATGGATCGCAACAGAATCGTCGATCTAACCTAGAGTGCGGAATCCTCTAGATCAGATTTAACAGAAAACGTGTAGAAAACCGAAATCACTTTAAACCCGATCTTTATTGATTATCTTCCAACGATTACAATCAATCAAGATCCTAATTCGTCCAAGCCTTTGTCTTTCACGAATTCTCTCCAAGAGTGATTAAAAGATTGGAAGATCAACCTAAACCCTAATGCTAAGCTTTGTTTATATAGGACAAAGCTTTGCACATGGGCTAGGTCATGGGCTAGGCCCATTTCGCCTACCATCCCCATATGTGGGTTTGGTTTGGCCCAATCACTCTTAATTAACTATTACAAAGCTAAACCCACTAACTGTTTATCGTTTACTAATTACAAGATATCCAAAGACCAAATCTAAGTTGTTGTCACAAACATGCACCAACAAACTCCCCCTTGACAATAGCTCGCAAAGGTAACTTCAGTCTTCAGAATCTCACAGTCTTTTGGTCTTTGGATAGCTTCAGCTTTAACAGCTTCTGTCAGCAACAGACTCCCCCTAAGCTGATGCATCCAATCACCAAATCTTCAAAACTTTAGCGCTTGATTAAACTCCAGTTCAGCTTTTGTATAGCACTCTTCAACTCTTCAACTTTGTCTGCAATGTAGAAAGGAGGGTCTACCATGCATCCAATCAAACTCTCATCTTCACAGCAACTTCTCAACAACACAGCAACTTCTCAGCAACACAGCAACATCTCAGCAACACACTGCTTCAATCTGTTTACTATAAAACAAACATCTCGAGAAACCATAAGAATTTTTCAACATAAGTTAAACAAATTATTATTATTCAAGAGATTTGTTAAACTGTATAACAGATTAAGCATTTTCCAATTTTAACACCAACACGCACAAATTTTTAAACAAACACCTTATAACCTGTATGATTTAAAAAAATTTGAACCCACTTACTAACACTGTCTCCCCCTATCGGTAACAATTCCTCCAAGAATAACAGTTTCCCGTACATTAAGAATTTTTAACAAAAAAAGACACTATTTTTTGTATTTTTATATTTTCTAAAAGCAAATAAATACGTAAAGCAATAAACACTCTATTTTTGTGAGAATCACCGGTAAGAAGATCATATCAGCACAATCAAACTGTTTCACACTATTAGATAATTCTTTATATAATTTTTCGTGAAAAGCAGTTCAAGACGATTACCAGTATGTTTGTCCACTTAAACAAATGCATGAACATTTCAAGTACCATTACCGTATGATACATTAAGGTAATTTTATTTCTGATATATTAGTGTGTCCCACTTCAGGATATACCCCCGCGATCAAGGTATGCACAAAGATTCATCGTAGTGGGTGAGTATACTGAATTCATCAGTTTTATTTTTCAACGATAGATAATTGGTGAACAGGTCAGTACTTCCGTACAGCAGAGAGACCAAAATATCTTATCGAGGGCTAAGACAAATACCATTTTTGGTACGATTTGTGCTTTTAGCACTTATTTTGAATGACTCTCTATGAGAGCTTCTTCATTTTTAGGGTTTTGGCATTTTTAGCTCTTTTAAGATATCCTGGGTGTGTCTAGGTCAGCATGTATCTGGATGCAGCAGAAGGACACCCCTGATATCCCCAGATGAAATAACAGTATAAAGACCCAAAACTTAAGACTTTGGCAATCTATCAACGCAAGATTTAAGGTCATTAAACCATACACCACTGATGTGTTCCCCACTCATACTCAGTGCATTTATGTTTATATCACATTGGTAAGTTGATTATTTCATGCTTTTGCCTACTGGTATATCATATGATGAAGCTGCTATCACACTTAAGCAATTTAATTCAGTTTGAGTGTGACAGTCTAACTTGCTGATGTACTATCATTTCTTCTTTTTCACACAGTGATAACTCATTTTTGATTTTCTATTTTTTTATGTTTTTGTATTTTTTATTTTTAAGAAAGCAGTAAACTATTTACAAAATTCTTATGAAAAACCAGTTATTCAGGATTCCTCATCCCGTTGAGTTCGACTAAGTGTTCAAAGCGAGCTCGATCAAAAGCTTTTGTGTAAAGATTAGCAAGGTTATCTAGTGTATCGACTCGGTGTAATTCAATGAGTCGCTTTTCAGCACAATCCCGTATAAAATGATGACGTATGTCAATATGTTTAGTTCTACTGTGCTTTACGGGATTGTTTGTGATTGATATAGTGGCATTATTATCTATTATAATAGGAGTACGAGTGAAATCCAAACCGTAATCACGCATCTGCTGTTGAATCCAGAGAACCTGAGAGCAACAGCTACCCGCAGCAATATATTCAGCTTCACACGTAGATGTAGACACACAGGATTGCTTCTTGCATTGCCAAGACACGATCTTGCCTCCCAAGAACTGACAACCACCAGTTGTAGACTTCCTGTTTGATTTGCATCCTCCAAAGTCTGAATCAGTGTAAGCAACAAACCTCAAATCACTATCAGCTGGATACCACAACCCAAGTTTAGGTTTCCCCTTCAAGTAACGAAGAATGCGCTTCACTGCTTTCATGTGTGACTCTTTTGGATTCGCCTGGTATCTGGCACACAAGCATACGGCAAACATGATGTCTGGTCTTGAAGCAGTCAAGTACATTAGACAACCAATCATCGCCCTGTATTGAGTAGGATCAACGTCTTCAGTACTTTCATGATCTGGGCCAAGATTGTGATTTTCGCAAATGGGTGTGTTGAAAGTAGAGCAATCATTCATTTTGAACCGATCCAAAATGTCATACACATACTTCGTTTGATGAATAAACATCCCATCCTCCTTCTGTTCAACTTGTAATCCCAGAAAATAAGACAGCTCACCCATAGCGCTCATTTCAAACTTGCTCTTCATCACCTGTTCAAACTCTTTACACATGTTCACATCAGATGACCCAAAGATGATGTCATCCACGTATACCTGTACCAGCAGAAAATCTTCCTTCTTCCTCTTTATGAACAGTGTACTGTCTATCTGACCCCTTTCAAAACCATTCTTGAGCAGATGTGTAGACAGTGTCTCGTACCACGCCCTGGGAGCTTGATGTAACCCATACAAAGCCTTATCAAGTTTGTACACTCGATCTGGATAGTCTGGATCTACAAACCCATCTGGTTGTGAGACATACACCACTTCTTGGACTTTCCCGTAAAGAAATGCACTCTTCATGTCTAGTTGGTAAACTTTAAAGCCCTTGAATGAAGCAAAAGCTAGAAACAAACGAATTGCCTCCAACCTTGCCACTGGTGCAAACACTTCATTGTAATCTATCCCTTCTTGCTGATTGAACCCTTTTACCACCAACCAAGCCTTGTTGCGCGTGACAATACCTCTTTCATCTTTCTTGCACCTAAATACCCATTTAGTGCCAATCTCTCTTTCACCTTTAGGAAGGTCCACTAACTCCCAAACCTTCAACTTCGCAAACTGGGCCAATTCTTCTTGCATAGCTTCAACCCATGAATTGTCTTTAAGAGCCATATGAATGTTCTTCGGCTCCTCTTGGGAAATAAAACAACTATACAAGCACTCGTTCACTATCCCAGTCTTCTCAATCGAAACAAATAACCCAGAATTTGCTGCTATGCTTCTTCTCGTCTGAACACCTACAGTAGGATCTCCAAGTATCATATCAACAGGATGATCCTTATTTGCTCGTGTAGTAGCAACCGCATCGACTTCTAGATTATCACCCAGGTTTGATCCAACCTCCCCCTGAATATTCTGATTCGCAAACGGGTTAATGAACTCCTCCCCCTGAATAGGTTCAGAGTCACTATCGCTTGAATCAGGATCAGCAGCACCTTGGGAAGATTCCGGAGCATCTGACATATCAACATTCGATCTAGGCATGAATTCGCCTTCATCGTCTTCACATACCACTGTTTGAATCAGCTGAGAATCATCTGCATCAGAAACCTCAGGAATATTAAATGATTTAAAAACACTTTCATAATCATATAATATAGCAGGACCACTCGTTGATTGTTGAGGTTTGTAGGAAGTAATTTCCACATTAAAAACAACCTCAATTTTACCAGTTTTGAGATTAAAAACCCTTTTATTCGGTGTGCCAGGCACGTAACCTAGAAAGTAGCCTTCGTCAGCCACCTTACCGAATTTTTGTTTATCTTTGTTTCGCACAATGGTGCAAGGTAATCCAAATGGTTCAAAGCCGGTTAAGTTAGGTTTCTCGTTAAACATAAGTTCATGACAAGTTTTGTTAAAACGTTTAACGGTTAAAACTTTGTTTAGGACGTAGCAAGCTGTATTCACAGCTTCTCCCAAGAAAAGAACTGGTAGCTTTGAATCTGAAAGCATAGTCCTAGCGGCTTCAATCAACGTCCTGTTTTTCCTCTCAGCGACTCCATTCTGTTGAGGCGTATAAGGATCAGAATATTGATGTTCAATTCCCTTTCGAAGACAGTAGAGATCCAGAATCCGATTCTTGAACTCCGTGCCATTATCACTCCTTTTCCTCTTGATCCTTGCATCATGGACGTTTTCCAATTTCGTAAAAAGATCTATCAGCATCTCTGCCGTCTCATATTTTGTACCTAAAAAGAAAACCCATGAATAACGTGAGTAATCATCAGTGACAACTAGACAGTAGTACTTTCCACCTATGCACCTCACGTTCACTGGACCGAATAAATCCATGTGAAGTAATTCATAAGGGGCATTAATGGAATTTACTGTTTTAGACTTATGAGGTTTCTTGTGTTGTTTTCCCTTTTGACATGGAAGACATTTATCTTCCACTTGAAACCTCAGCAATGGAACCCCTTTCACTAGCTCATTCATAATGATATAATTCATTTTGCGGTAGTGAATGTGGGCCATGCGTCTGTGCCACAACATAGATTCAGCTTCAGATGCTTTTGACAGTAAACACGCCACCGCAGCAGTTGGATCCTTGGCACCCATGTCCATGACATAAGTATCATTTTTCCTTGTGCACGCATTACTATCCAATCTTCCGGAATAACCAAACCCGGTTTCAACACCAATGCCTCAGATTTTGTAAAATGGACCGAGTGACCCTTGTCGCAGACTTGTGACACGCTCATCAGATTGTGTTTCAGCTGCTCAACATAGTTCACTTTGTCCAAAGTGATCTTCCCATTCGTCACTTTTCCTCGTCCAGCAATCCTACCACCTTTAGCACCAGCAAAATTTACATGTCCACCATCATATTCTTCAAATTCAGAAAACAACTTCGCATCCCCCGTCATGTGCCTGGAGCAGCCACTATCAACATACCATAAGTTGATAATCCTCCTTAGCAGCTCCTGCACGTACCAACCAAAAGATTAGTTAGATTGGGGGACCCAAGCCTTAATGGTCTTGGGTCTTCCAGATTCATCAACTACAGGAACATCCATCCAGTATCCATCACTCCTAGCTGGAGTCTTGGATCTTGGGCCTGTTGATGGAAATGGGGCATGATTTCCATAAGGTCTCTGGTCCTGAGGGTACCTATTTGTGTTTGGACTATGTGACCTTTGAAAATTTTGATTTTGATTCCAAGAACCTTGATTGTAATTTCTAAAGCCATTGTTATAAAAAGTTCGACCACCATTATTTTGGTATCGATTTTGATAATGACCTTGACTTCTGAAATTATTTGAATTTTGATTTTTCATTCTTGGTGAGTTACTTCTAGGTCTTTCATATCTGCCTGATGTAGATTCAGGCTGAAATCTTGGTTGATTTCTTTGAAAACGAGGAACTTGTGGAGTTCCTTTTTCAGCCTTATCTACACCACCAGCAACACCCGGTTGTTGCTTTGGAGCAGATTTCTTTGGAGAATTTGAGACTTTCTCCTCATTATCACATTGCTTCTCAGGTGATTTCCCTCTTTGTTTCTCACTAACTTGTGCTTCAACCTTTTTGTTAGGACAGCAGCTAGCTATATGTCCCTTTGTGTGACATTTGAAGCACGATCTTTTTTTCGAGGACTTCTCAGCTGAAGCCTTTGAACTAGATTCTGGTTTTGATGATGATGCCTTAGAAGGATTTGGTTCATTTTGCTTAGTTTCAAGATTTTCTATGTTCTTATTTTTTGCAAACCTTAAATTTGATTCATTTTCAATAACAGCTGTTTCGTTTTTCATGTCACGTCCTTGAACAAAATTAACCTTTTTAACAAAAGTTGGATTTTTATTCGTAGGATTTGAGTTTTTCTTTTTCAAAATAGGTTTGCTGTTATTTTCCTTCTTAGCATCATTATCTTCAGACACATCACCTTGACTAGATGTGAAACTACTTGGTGATGTTGACAGAAAGTCTGTGAACTCATCTTCATCAGGTAAGAAAGAATAGTCATGACTAAGAGGAGGTGGGACTTCATTAAAGCCCTTGAATCCCACACTGGTCTTGTCATTACTCTTCTTTAACCCACCCATCATGTGTTTCATAACAAAAGTAGAATCCCTGAATTGACCTAGTTTCTTTTCAAGTTCAACAATTTTGAGTTGTGCATCTGACAACTCTTTGCATTTTTCAGAAATCTCTTTTGTTTTCTCAGCCATCATGTCATGAGCTAAGTCTATGACTTGAAGTTTTTCGTTTAGTTTGCTGGTTAAAACTTCAATTTTAGCAAAGAAATTTGATTCTTTTACGTTAGATATTTCGCTCACCAGACTTTTGTTTTGAGTTGACAACCTGTCAACTTCACCCTGTAATTCACGACACTTTAAACAAACAGAAGTAGCAGAGTTACTTACCTCTCCTGTCGATTTGTCTGAGTTGGCCATAAGAGCAGCAATTTGAGCTTCCATTCTTTTGATGATCTCATCTTTCGCTTCGTCCTCCCTTTCATGCTCAGACGTTGGCTTTTCTTTTTCAGCATCAGTTGTCTGATCAGCCTTATCTACCTCAGCTTCACTTTTCTTCTCAACTTCAGCATTCACGTTAGCTTCAGCATCATCAACGGGTACAATCTCTGCCATGAATGCTTGAGTGACATTTTCATCATTTTCCAAATGAACACTCCAGTCATATGAACCTTCTCGTGCAGTAGAGATCAACGCTCTTGAGTTAGAGTTGTTTGATGAATTTCTATTGTTTGAACTCTGACTTGAGGTTTCATGCTTTTGTTTCTGACATTCCCTAGCAAAATGACCATAACTTTGACAGTTAAAACACCTGACTTTGGTCTTGTCAAAACCAACAGTTTTCCCTACAAACTTCCTTCCAGTTCTGTTCATGAACCTCTTCACCCTTCTAGTAATCATGGCCATTTGCCATTGCAAATCCATATCTTCAAGATCATCAGGGTCAATCTGATCATAATCTTCATCTAAAACGGCAGGATCAGATATCTTCCCCTGAATGTAGTTTTCATAGGAAGCAACAAACGAAGCAAGTAGAGCAAGATGTTCTTCAGCAGACTTAACACTCATAGGCATCGACTTTGCACTACTACTTTGCTTAGAAGCTGATGTTCTTTTGGCTCCTGTGGATCCTCCTGAAGCAGCTACAAAACACACATCACCATCCTCATTTACTGTGACCTACTCACTTTCACGCGAGAGAAAAGCAATGGCAGAGTCGCTAGAAGCATCATGAGATGAAGAAGATGTAAGCCCATTGTAAATCCCTGGATCTTGAACCTGATCATATCCAGTGTCCTTCTTCTTCATGCTGAGCTCATAAGCTCTTAGCTTTCCAACTACTTCTTCCAGCTCTTTTGTTTCATAATCAGCTTCTCCCTTTATCATGAGGGTGTAAATATCCCATTTAGCAGGGAGAGCATCAAGCAGCTTGTCATTTTTCTCTATGTCAGTATAGCAATCTATATCATAATTGTCCAATTCTGACATCAGATGGTAGTATCGAGTGATGACGTCCTCAAGTGACTCATTTTTCATGTACTTGAACACAGCAAACTGCTTTTTCAATAGATCAACTTTGTTCTTCTTTACATCAGGATTTCCCTCATATCTCTTCTCTAGTGCATCCCACATTTCCTTTGAAGTAGTGTACTTCTTAAAGGTATGCTTGATACCATCAGGTAAAGACATTTTAATGGCAGCCAAAGCTCTCTTTTCAGCCTCATACATTTTCTTTTGTTCGGCATCCATATCAACATAAGCAGTTATACGTTGTCTTCCCTCAAACTCATGAGTTGGGTTCACATACCCATCGTCTATACATATCCACATACGAGTGTCCTGGTATTCAACAAAGGATTGAAACCTATCCTTCCATGTCAAGTAGTTCTCCACCTTCATCATCTTAGGTGGTTTGTTAGTTGTGCCTACCTCATGTTCCATCCTTAAGAGTTCGTTCAATTTAGACATGTTCGACATTTTAACTTAAGCAGACTGGTAAAACCGTACAATTTTAGTCCGAAACCTGTTTTTACTAAGTTATACCGTTAGATTCGTCTCGAGATTACGATTCCAATGATATATAATGTACAATTTTTTTTTACCCTAAAAATCCAAGGATTCCAACGGTGCAAACGGTTTCCTGAGATGAGTTACAGATAATTTCCTAAACGCGAAACTGTGAAATTTTTCTTACGCAAGCCTAGAAAAATTCCACCACTTGACCGAAATGGTTTCAAGTTCGAAATGGATATCCGGAATTTACTCTTTATCTGAAATGAGTACTCTCAGATCCGAAATGAACTAAACAGATCCGTAATGGGACAGTCTGATCCGGAATCAAGCTTAACTGATCCGAACTGATCCGAAATGGATCTGTCTGATCCGAAATGCAAGTGGAACTTGTCCGAAATGCAACCTGATGATCCGAAATGCTTGAACTGTGTCCGAAATGCAACTGATCTGGTCCGAAATGCTGATATTTGATCCGAAATGCAAGCCTGTGAATCCGAAATGATCCGAAATCAAATGTTTCTAGTCCGAAATGCTTGATATTAATCCGAAATGCAGTACTGATAATTCGAAATGCAGTCTAGATGATCCGAAATGCAAGCAGAAGATCCAAAATCTTGCTGTTTTATCCGAAATCACCAGCAGAACACGAACACAGCCTTCAAACACGTCCAAAAACGCTGATTTTCTGTAGAAAACGATTCTGAACCAAGCCAATCAAGAGCCTAACGCTCTGATACCAATTGTTGGTCCCGTGAGCCGTATGGATCGCAACAGAAACGTCGATCTAACCTAGAGTGCGGAATCCTCTAGATCAGATTTAACAGAAAACGTGTAGAAAACCGAAATCACTTTAAACCCGATCTTTATTGATTATCTTCCAACGATTACAATCAATCAAGATCCTAATTCGTCCAAGCCTTTGTCTTTCACGAATTCTCTCCAAGAGTGATTAGAAGATTGGAAGATCAACCTAAACCCTAATGCTAAGCTTTGTTTATATAGGACAAAGCTTTGCACATGGGCTAGGTCATGGGCTAGGCCCATTTCGCCTACCATCCCCATATGTGGGTTTGGTTTGGCCCAATCACTCTTAATTAACTATTACAAAGCTAAACCCGCTAACTGTTTATCGTTTTACTAATTACAAGATATCCAAAGACCAAATCTAAGTTGTTGTCACAAACATGCACCAACACCACTTGGTCTTGATCAACTTCTGATCTTCCGGGAGATCAACCAACCTCCACACTCCATGCTTTTCAAACTGTTGTAACTCCTCTTGCATTGCATTTACCCAACTCTCTTTGGTAAATGCTTCTTCGTATGTTTTCGGCTCTACCTGCGAGATAAAACATTTTAATGAGAAGTCTACTTGTAAAGGTACGACAGATGAGTAAAAACATGTATGCCCTTTGTTTATTTGTTCGCGGGTTTTCACGCCGCTTTGAAGGTCACCAATGATTTGCTCAGACGGATGGTAAGATAACGTTCTTGGCATGACTGTATCTGGTACGCTCACTTTCGATTGCAAATTTGTTATATTCTGATCACCCGTGTGATCAATATCATTTAAAGTCGCAATATTTGGTTCCTCATCAAAAATCGGATCGTTTTCCGATTCTGAGTCGTCAGATTGGTCAAATATTGGAGCTGTTTCTTCTGGGATTTCATGTGCAGTTCCATTAGGACTAGCCTCATGATCATTTGAACCCACAGTGGACGAAGAAACCACCAACGGTCTCGGAACTTGTTCTTGTGAAAGAGACTGCTGTTGTTGGTATAAGAACGCCAGTTCCTCCTCATTCGGCTCTGTCGGTAGATGGAATGACTCCCAGAGATTGTCGTAATCAAATAGCAACCTGTTTCCGGGAAGTTGATTTGGAGCGGTAAACCGTTGACAGTCAACATGTTGAACTTGTATGATCTTCCCCAAACTCGGAACAAAAACTCTCTTCAACGGAATAGCGTATCCTACAAAAAAAATCTTCATTAGCTTTTGCACCAAATTTACCGTCTGGATTAATGAATGTGCATGGTGATCCAAATGGTTCTAAAAATTTCAGATTCGGTTTGTAAAGATGAAGTAATTCAAAACAAGTTTTCTTGTACTTCTTCACCATAAGAACTCGATTGAGCGTGTAACATGCCGTAGCAACCGCTTCACTCCAAAAATATACCGGTAATTTTGAATTTGCTAACATGGTACGAGCCGTTTCGATCAACGTACGATTTTTCCTTTCTGTGACACCGTTTTGTTGTGGAGTATACGGTGCGCTGAATTCATGAAGAATACCCTTATCATTGCAGAATTCAAGCATACAGTTGTTCTTGAATTTCGTGCCATTGTCGCTTCGAATACGTCTAATCGGCAGTTTGTAAACATTCTCCATCTTTTTTAATAGCTTCATCAAAGAATCAAACGTTTCATCTTTTCCCTCTAAAAACAACACCGAAGAAAATCTTGTAAAGTCGTCACTAACAACTAAACAATATAGATCTCCACTTATGCTCTTCACATTTACCGGTCCGAAAAGATCCATATGGAGTCTTTCGAGCGGTAATCTGATGGAGTTCAAGAGCTTTTTCGGGTGCGATTTCTTCGTCTGCTTCCCTTTCTTACATTCAATACAGTCATCGTTAAGATGGAAGCTTTTCACATTAACACCTTCTACATGATCATTATAAACTAAAAAGTTCATCTTTCTCAAGTGAATATGACCCATTTTACGATGCCACATGATGGATTCTTTTTCAGTCGCCTTCGTCTTACTCACAAAACATTGTGCCTTTTTGTCTGTCGTTGTGGCAACGCTCATGTCTAGTATATAGAGATCGTTTTCACGAGGAGCGCGCATCAACACAATTTCTTCGGGTATCTTAAACCCTGGTTTAAGAATCAGACATTCATCTTTTGTAAAATGAATAGTAAATGACTTATCACAAATCTGAGAGATGCTCAACAGATTGTTTTCTAACTCAGCAATGTAGTTCACTTTATCGAATGTTACAACTCCGTTATTAAGTATTCCTTCTCCAACAATTCTTCCACCTTGAGTTCCAGCAAACCCGACATAACCTCCATTGATTGATTTGACGTCGTATAGCAGTGCCAACATCCCTGTCATGTGTCGTGAGGCGCCGCTATCCATTATCCATTTAGAAATGATAGACCTTGGAAGCCCCTACACACATAAAAAAAAAACATTTACTTAAACAATGATACCCAAGATTTTTCAACATTTGGTACACTACCAAAGACAATATCATGAGCTACTATGTCAACTTTTGGAATGTTAAAAACAACTTTTGGAATGTCTCAAACTCAATTTTCTCATCGGTGGTTGCACAGATTTTTTATTCAAATTTTAAAACTTCTTCCATTTTCTTTTCCTCAAAAGAATGTTTAGGTTTCTCCACCCATGATTGACTTTGGGAAGTCTTTGTTTTAGGATAAACCTTTGAAGTCTTTTGTGATTTTGAAGATTCACCAATCTCAAAAGTTGATTTTGGTTTGTCCTCTGACTTCAATGATTCACCGCGTTTAAGAATACGCACGGGGGATACCATAGGTGATTTTCCCTTATCATCCTTTGAAATTTTTGGTTTTGGTTTATGGAAAACTGGTTTTATTATCTTTTTGACACATTGTTTGGCCATGTGACCAATTTCATTGCATCGATAACAGATTCTTTTGTCATATTCAACAAAAGTGGATCTGTTGGTCTCGTCTCTTATCTTTTTTGCCGCAATAAAATCGTCAATTGCTTGCTTACTAAAGATATAATCCTTTTCGACTTCTGAATTATTACCAGCCACAAACACCTCACTCAATGTTTCTTTTGGCTTAACTGCTTTCTTAGCCATTTTCTTCTCAAAACCAATACTTTTCTTTTTGTAATTATTACCATATCTCTTGTTATTACCATCGTTACCCACCCATTCATTTTTCTTTCCTGGGTTGTTTGTCGGTTGTTGTTTAACAAAAGATTTTTTCGGTTTTGATAGAAACGAATTGTTGTTAACTTCTGATATATAAATTTCCACGAGTTTAAAAACTTTTTCAACCCTTTCCAGGTTTGCATTCTGAATCGGATACTCAAAATCAGTATATAGTTTGTCAGTTCCGGTCATCGTGTAAACCACAATGATCGAATCGTCATCCAAAACTTTATCTGACTTTAGGATAAACTTATCAAGAAAGTTTCCGTCATCTTCAGAATCTGAACTGGAATTATCAAAATGAGTTTTAGCCGTTTCGAATTCAGTGTTATCACTTTCTTCATCCAACACACGGTCTACAACTGTTTTAACCAGTTGTGACTCGTTGTCGGTGTCAGACGGAGAGAATGTAACATCTGTGTTTTCCGGTAACTCATTCTCTTATGTTCTCAGTTTGAGATTCAATGCCTCCTCCACCCTGTCTAGATATTTTTGAGAATAATGATTCCATATTGGGGGTGGAACATTTTTGAAAGCTGGTTTAACTTCAGTTTGTTGAGGAATAATCTGATCAATCACATATGAAGATGAAAGATAAATGATCAACTTTTTGTCGACTCTTTCTGCCTCAATACGCATCAGTTCAAGTTCCTTCTTTAGAGATGCGATTGTGTCCAGATGGATGTTAATCGACATTTGCTTATCCATGACCGTAGCTTTGAGCAAATTGGCAATTTTATCATTTTCTTTACTCTCAGTGTGAATCATCTTAATTGATCGTGACAGAGTGTCATAAGCTTTTTTAACATCATTAAAATCAAATTTTAATTTGTCGTTAAACTTTTTCAATTCTTGAAACTGTTTGTCTTTTTCAAGACAATCCATGCATGGTTTCAAACAGTTTTCGCATGGCTTTTCAAGAATTGGATCAACTTTTTCAAAAACATTTTCTTGTTTATCACTTTTACTTTCCGATTTACCAAACTCTCCGGACTCAGACTCAGACTTCTCTTCGGATTCAGACTTCACGTTTTCTGATTTGTCATCGGACTCGGAATTTTCTCCTGACTCATACGTATCACAAGTCTCGATAATTGACTCCTTTTCAACAGAGACTGACTCTTGAGTTGCATCTTTGGTCTCATTGTTATCAAAAGGTGCTTTAGTTTGTTCTACCTCTTGTAGCTTGACCATAAGAGCTTTGTCTGCTATTTCTTTCAAAGTCTCTTCATTCATTACCTTTGAGACATCAATGATCTCTTGAACCGGAGTTTGTTCAACTTCATACTGTGGGCAAAAACCCGTAGTCAGTTCACTAAAGAAACCTGTAAAAGAATCAAACACTGTTGGTGCATATTCTGTGACAACAGCTTAGATTTGGTCTTTGGATATCTTGTAATTAGTTAAACGATAAACAGTTAGCGGGTTTAGCTTTGTAATAGTTTGATTATAGAGTTTAGGCTAAACAAAACCCACATTGGGTCTAGGGGACGAATTGGGCTTGTCCATGTAGTAAACTCTAGCCCAAGTAGCAACCTTGTGTTATATAAACAAGGTTAGGCTTTAGGGTTTAGGTTAATCAGCCAAAACAAAGTTGTGAGGAATTTCGTGAGAGTTGAGAGGCTTGGACGAAATTGTGTGAGGGTTTAGATTGATTGTAATACGTTTGTTTGATAATCAATAGAAACCCGGTTTGAAAGTGATTTATGTTTCTACTCATTCTGCTATATTCTGATCAAGAGGATTCCGCACTCTTGATTAGATTTACAATTCTGTAAAGATCCATACGAAAAGGGGACCTACAATTGGTATCAGAGTGTTAGGCTCTTGAAGGCTCGGTTCATAATTGTGCTTGGCAGATTTGGGTGAAAAAATTTCGAAGTTTTTGAAACCTGAAATTAGGGTTTCGAAATTTCTTGAGTTTTGATAATTTTCAGCGAATTTGTTTGTGTTTGATCAGTTTGTGTGTGTGATTTTGATGATTTGCAGGTTTTCGGGATAGGTTTTGCTGATTTTTGAAGAGTATTTGGCTGGAATTCGAAGACTGTTCTTCGTGTTTATCATATTGTTTTCGAAAAATTACTGATATTTTGCCTTGTGATTTTGCAGGAAACTGTTAAAAGAATCTGGTAAATCATCTGAATTTTCGAGAAGATTGAATTTCCAAACTTAAAGACCAGCGAAATTAACTGTGCTAGCGAATTTAACTGATCTGCAAAGTTGTCGGCGAAATTAAAATCCAAAGGCGACTTTGGTAACCGTGTAATTGTCCACAGCGAAATTACAACTGTTTTCAGCGACTTTACCAGTCGTCGTAATAGCGAAATTGACCGGCGAACCTGACAGCATAATTACCAGCGAATTTAAGTGACCCAGCAAAATTAATTGGAGTGTTGATAATCTGCGAATTTAAACCAGCGAAATAACCTAGAACCTAGCGAAATTAGGAGAGGAATTAAGGGGCGGAATTTCAGTTGGCAAGCGTCGATAAAATTTCAGTGTTATGCAAATAGAAATTGATCCGTAGCCCGTTGACAAAACCGTTTGGACCGTTAGATTCCTTGCATTTTTAGGGTAAAAAAAAATACTCTGGAAAATTCCGAATACGGTTTTTGACATTATATATCATTGGATTTGTCTTTTCGAGACGATTCTAAAGGTGTAATTTGGTAACCACTGTTTTCGGAGATATTTTGTACGGTTTTACCAGTCTGTTGCGTTAAAATGTCGAACATGACGAATTTGAATGCACCTAAGATGATGAAGGTTGAGAATTATCTTACATGGAAGGCCAGCTTCCAATCATTCATTGAATCTCAGGATGCATGCATGTGGATCTGTATTGAAGATGGGTACATAAACCCAACACACGATTATGAGGGCAGACCACGTAGAACAGACTATGTGAACATGAAAGAGGATGATAAAAAGATGTATGACGCTGAAAAGAGAGCATTGACGGCAATAAAGATGTCCTTACCTGATAGCATCAAGCATACCTTCAAAAGGTACACTAATTCAAAGGATATGTGGGATGCATTACAAAAGCGATATCAGGGAAATGAGAGTGCCACTCAGGCATTCATGGCAGAGATAGTGCAAGTTGATGAGGCTGAAACTACTATGAATGATGCTGAAGGTCAAGTGGAGAATGCTGAAGCTTAAGTGAAAAATGCTGAAGCAAAAGAGGATGCTGAAGTAGAGAAAGAGAGTGAAGCTGAACAGGTTGTTGCTGATGAAACCTCAGAAGTTCATGAGAAAGAGGTACAATCTAATTCTGTATGTTTGAGATGTCGTGAACTACAGGGTGAGGTTGACAGGTTGTCAACACAAAACCAAAGTCTGGTAAGTGAGATGTCTAACATAAAAGAAGCAATTTTTTTTGCTAAAAGAAATGAATCGTCATACTTGAAGAAGCTAAAAGGTTATGAAGCTGAAATTGAAGCTTTAACTTGCAAACTAAATGGAAAACTTCAAGTCATAGACTTAGCTCATGACATGATGGCTGAGAAAACAAAAGAGATTTCTGAAAAATGCAAAGAGTTGTCAGATGCACAACTCAAAATTGTTGAACTTGAAAAGAAATTGAGTCAATTCAGAGATTCGTCTTTTGTAATGAAACACATGATGGGTGGGTTAAAGAAGAGTAATGACAAGACCAGTGTGGGCTTCCAGGTCTTTAATGAAGTTCCACCTCCTCTTAGTCATGACTATTCATTCCTGCCTAGTGAAGATGAGCTAGCAGACTTTATGGCATCTGCACCAAGTAGTTTCGCATCCACATCAAGTCAAGGTGATGGATCTGAGAGTGATGATGCTAAGAAGAACAATAACAGGGAACCTTTGAAAAGGAAAAATTCACCGCCTAAGAATAAAAATCAAGCTTTTGTTAAAAAGATTAATTTTGTTCAAGGTAGTGATATGAAAAATGAAACAACTGTTATTGAAAATGAATAAAATGTAGAGTTTGCTAAAAATAAAAACAAAGAACAATCTGAATCCAAGCAAACTAAACAAGGTTCGTCCAAGGGATCATCACCATCTGATAAGGGATCTACCTCAGAGACTCCAGCTAAGAAGTCTTTGAAAAGGAGATCGTGCTTCAAATGTCACATCAAAGGACATGTAGCTAGCTGCTGTCCTAACAAAAAGAGTGAAGCACAACTTAGTGAAAAACAGAGAGGGAAATTACCAGAGAAGAAAGGTAATAGTGAGGAGAAAGGTTCAAATTCTCCAAAGAAATCTGCTTCCAAGCAACCAGAGGGTGTTGCTGTTGGCGTAGATAAGGCTGGAACAGGAACTCCATGAGTTCCACGTTTTCAAAGAAATCAACCAAGATTTCAGCCTAGATCTCCACCAGGCAGATATGAGAGACCTAGAAGCAGTTCACCTAGAATGAACAATTTTAATGGAAATTCAAATAATTTCAGAAGTCAAGGTCAATATCAAAATCGATACCAAAATAATGGTGGTCGAACTTTTTATAACAATGGCTTTAGAAATTATAACAATAATGCTTCTTGGAATCAAAACTCATGGTATCAAAATCAAAATTGTCAAAGGTCAAATAGTCCAAATACATATAGGAACCCTCAGGACCAGAGACCTTATGGAAATCAAAATCAAATTCCATCAACAGGTCTGAGATCCAAGACTCCAGTTAGGAGTAATGGATATTGGATGGATGTTCCAGTGGTTGGTGAATTTGGATGACCCAAGACCATTAGGGCTTGGGTCCCCCAATCTAACTAATTTCTTAGTTGGTGTGTGCAGGAGCTGCTAAGGAGGATTATCAACTTATGTTGATAGTGGCTGCTTCAGGCACATGAAGGGGGATGTGAGATTGTTGTTATATATATATTAAATGATTTAAATTGAAGTTCAAAGTGTTGAGTCAACACACTAGATAACCTGGCAGATCTTTATACTAAAGCTTTTGACAGGGCTCGCTTTGAACATTTAGTCGAACTCAACGGGATGAGGAATCCTGAATAACTGGTTTTTCATAAGAATTTTGTAAATAGTTTACTGCTTTTCTTAAAAATCAAAAATACAAAAACATTGAAAAATCAAAAACATAAAAAAATAGAAAAACAAAAATGAGTTTTCACTGTGTGAAAAGAAGAAATGATAGTACATCAGCAAGTTAGACTGTCACACTCAAAATGAAATTAAATTGCTTAAGTGTGATAGCAGCTTCATCATATGATGTACCAGTAGGCAAAAGCATGAAATAATCAACTTACCAATGTGATATAAACCTAAATAAACTGTGTATGAGTGGGGAACACATCAGTGGTGTATGGTTTAATGACCTTAAATCTTGCGTTGATAGATTGCCAAAATCTGAAATTTTGGGTCTTTATACTGTTATTTCATCTGGGGATATCAGGGGTGTCCTTCTGCTGCATCCAGATATATGCTGACCTAGACACACCCATGATATATTAAAAGAGCTAAAAATGCCAAAACCCTGAAAATAAAGAAGCTCTCAAAGAGAGTTATTCAAAATGTGCAAAAAGCATAAATCGTACCAAAAATGGTATTTGTCATAGCCCTCGTTAGATATTTTGGTCTCTTTGTTGTACGGAAGTACTGACCTGTTCACCAATTATCTAAACGTTGAAAAATAAAACGGATGAATTCAGTATACTCACCTACTACGATGAATCTTTGTGCATACCTTGATCACGGGGGTATATCCTGAAGTGGGACACACTAGTATATCAGAAAAAATATTACCTTAACGTATCATACGGTAATGGTACTTGAAATGTTCATGCATTTTGTTTAAGAGGACGAACATACTGGTAATCGTCTTGGACTACTTTTCATGAAAAATTAAATAAAGAATTATCTAATAGTGTGAAACAGTTTGATTTTGCTGATATGATCTTCTTACCAGTGATTCTCACAAAAATAGAGTGTTTATTGCTTTTCGTATTTATTTGCTTTCAGAAAATATAAAAATCCAAAAATAGTGTCTTTTTCTGTTTAAAATTCTTAACGTACGGAAAACTGTTATTCTTGGAGGAATTGTTACTGATAGGGGGAGACGGTGTTGGAAAGTGAGTTGAAAATTTTAAATCATGCGGGTTCTAGGGTGTATGATTAAAAAGTTTTGCGTGTTGGTGATGAAATTGAAAATGCTTAATCTGTGATACAGTTTAACTATCTCTTGAATAATAATAATTTATTTAACTGTGTTGAAAAATTCTTATGGTTTCTCGAGATGTTTGTTTTATAGTATACAGATTGAAGCAGTATGTTGCTGAGAAGTTAAAGTGATGAGTTGCTGTGAAGATGAGAGTTTGATTGGATGCATGGTACAACCTCCTTTCTACATTGTAGACAAAGTTGAAGAGTTTGAAGATTGCTATACATATGCTGAACTGGAGTTTACTCAAACGCTAAAGTTTTTGAAGATTTGGTGATTGGATGCATCAGCTTAGGGGGAGTTTGTTGCTGACAGAGGCTATTGAAGCTAAAGCTATCCAAAGACCAAAGACAGTGCAAGACTACATGAAGATTGCAAGAAGACTGAAGACAAAGTTATTTTATGAAGCTATTGTCAAGGGGGAGTTTGTTGGTGCATATTCTGTGACAACAGCTTAGATTTGGTCTTTGGATATCTTGTAATTAGTTAAACGATAAACAGTTAGCGGGTTTTGCTTTGTAATAGTTTGATTATAGAGTTTGGGCAAAACAAAACCCACATTGGGTCTAGGGGGACGAATTGGGCTTGTCCATGTAGTAAACTCTAGACCAAGTAGCAACCTTGTGTTATATAAACAAGGTTAGGCTTTAGGGTTTAGGTTAATCAGCCAAAACAAAGTTGTGAGGAATTTCGTGAGAGTTAAGAGGCTTGGACGAAATTGTGTGAGGGTTTAGATTGATTGTAATACGTTTGTTTGATAATCAATAGAAACCCGGTTTGAAAGTGATTTCTGTTTCTACTCATTCTGCTATATTCTGATCAAGAGGATTCCGCACTCTTGATTAGATTGACAATTCTGTAAAGATCCATACGAAAAGGGGACCTACAAACACATTAGGTGGCATTATAGATTTAAATGCATTAGTAATAACCTCCTGTTCAGACTGATAATAGTAGACCGCTGCTGCTGCCTCTTCTAGATCTGCAAAACTTTCTTCATTCATCACTTCACTGACATCTTCAACTTCAGGAACACATTCCTCGATTTCCGGTTCCAACTCTTCAACAATTTCAGCCATCATTGCAAGACCACCTCCTGGAACATACTTATCCCAACTGAAACCTTCTGGAATCTTTTCGTCATCTTGATTCACCAAAAGAGCTTTTTCTGTTTGTTTGGATGGACTGTTCTCGATTTGAGGTCTTGGATTGAATGGTTGTTGACTGTTTTTATGATAGATGGCCTGTCGGTAATAATCGTTGGCGAATGGATTCCGGTGGTTATTGACTTCTCTGTTCTGACATTCACGCTTGAAGTGTCCCTTCTCTTTACACTTGAAGAAAGTCACCTTCGATTTGTCAAATCCAAGTTTAGGATCAGGACCTGCGAGACTACTTCTTCCGGTAATTTCCATGAACCTCTGAGCTCTTCTCACAATGCTCGCCATACCCCATTTTATGTAGATGAGTTCTAGTTCCTCCGGATCAATTTGATCGTAATCTTTTTTAGTCATGTCTGGGTTACCAATTCGTCCAGCTACTAGACTCTCGTAAGACTCAAGTACAGAAGCTAGAAGTGCTATATGCTGCTTTGCGGCTGTCTTAGTAAAATCTTGACCGTTTTTTTATATTAACAGCGATATTGCACAGTATCCCTTGACTATAATTCTGATTGTTCGGTCCTGAAGAACTTTGAGAAAAAACCTGTTCTTGAAAATTCTGAGCCTTAGGATTCGGTTCATAATTTGAAAACGGTGAAACGTTGTTGTTAGGCATGCTTTAAGGTACTCCCGATGAAGAATCTGCACTGAATGCAGTTTGAATCTTTGGACTCGGAGTAGATGTGGCAGATGAGCTTTCTTTGTAATAAAGTTGAACATCTTGTTGTACATTTGCAGATTTCATTTTACTCATCTTCCGAAGTTCAAGCTCATGAGCTTCAATTCTTTCAATAAACGTACTTAAATTGAAACCCACGTATTCCAAGTTGTTCTTCAAAACCAATAAGAATGTACCCCACACTTCTTGTGGTAGTGCGTCAGCCAACTTATCAACAAACTCTTCTTCTGTTTTATCTATATTCAAATGCTTCATCTCCACTACCAAGTGACAGTACCTCTCAATCAACGCTTTCATTGATTCTCCACTGATAGCTGTAAATATGTCGAATTCCTTTTTCAGTAATGCCTTTTTGCTTTTGATCATTACAGCACTCCCAAAAAACTTGATTTTAAGAGCATTCCAAATAGATTGCGCGTCATTCTGATGTTGTAACAGTACCAAAATGTCTTCCTTAATTGCCTGTTGCAATATACTGACCATCTTCTTCTCAGCTTTAAAGCTTTCTTGTTCAGCCGGAGTTAAAGTGTTAAGTGTTTCGGAAGACCAGCATCATTCACTGGAACTACATATTTTGTTTCAACTTTCAGCCAACATTCGAGGTGATTCACCTGAACCCACGTGCGAAATATATCCTGCCACCCCGAATAATCTTCAATGTTGAGCAGTTTTGGTGGTTTTTACATGGTTCCTAGCTCGTTGTCCATATTCACATTCTGGGCTATACTTGCTGGAGTTTGAACAGTCATACCTCCTTCGAAAAACGCATTGTAAAACTCTTGATTGTCCATTTTATACTTTGAAAAATGTTTCGAAAAATTTTTAAGTTTTGAAAAATCAGACTAAGCGACCTGGACTTTCACACTATCTGGACTTTCAAACGAACTGAATTTCAAACGATCTGGACAGTTTCAAACGACCTGGACTACCAAATCGTGCGAAGTGAACTAGTTAAAAGAAATTTCAGTTCGTGCGAGGTGATGAATTCACACGATCTGGACACTCAATTCGTGCGAACTGGTTACAAAATTTGAAACTTTCAAACGAACTGGTCCAATCTGTGCGACCTGGACACAATTTTCAAACGGTTTGACAAAAATTCAAACGACCTGGTTCATTTCACACGATCTGAGCATCATCTTCACATGATTTGACATTTTTGACATTTTTGGATCAGTTTTAGTGTGATTTGTGGTCTGTAACTTTGTATGATTGATCAAAATGATGTTTTACACATAATATTCAAAATTCAGTCCATTTTGTCCGTGAATTCGTCTAAAAATCTAAGAAAGAGTAGAAGTATGAAGTTCTAAACCGTTCAAAACACTGATATCAACAGATTTAACTCATCCTGAGCTCTGATACCACTTGTAGGATCGAAGAATCATCCAAAACGAGTCAATCAGAGTCAGATCTAATTTCTAGAAAGGCGGAATCAGACTAGAAACCTTGCAATCAGTGTTAGAACAGGAGTAGAAGAGTAGAAAGTCACTTTAAACATGTTCTTCATTCATATAAAACGTTTTCGTACAGAGAGAATCCGACAGCACTTCGTTACAAAATTCTCTAGAAAGTTACAAATGAAGAATACCACTAGCCTATTTATAGGCTCACCAGTCCGCACGAAATAAGCAACTCCAGTCCGCACGAACTGGACTACCCACTTCGTGCCACCTGACTCATCAGGTCGTGCGAACTGGCTATACAACATAAACTTAAACTTTTTAAACTATTACATACTAATGACACGACATAGACTGATGACGCAGGCGAGAGACATTATGCATCAACATAAATTGGTTATGACATTTGGTATGTTTAACGGGATAATAATACATTCATTAACATTGATTACGCCGCTCGGTAGTATGTAATGGTACCATAGGACTTGACAAATCCCATTCCCGACTTCCTAGGTTTGTTTGGAAGTAGGGAATGACAGAATCCGAAACATTTTTGATAAACCTTTGACTCGTTAAGGGTTTATCCGACAAACTCAAGGCTTGAATGTATGCGATAAACATTACTACATAAATGTTTGTATCCATAAAGCATTGGTTTTGCAAAACATAACTTTTGATTTAAACTTAGGTTTATTCAAAGACATTGTTTTGTACATTTTACATATGGTTTGAGTAAATACTCTTTATTCACCATACATGACATTTGGTTACACATTAACATTATACATATGGTTTGATTAAATACTATTTACTTGCCATACATAGCATTTGATTATACAAGACATGGTTTACACATGACATTGGACATTGTTTACACAAAACATTTTGACATTGGGTTAAACAAGACATTTTTGGCGGTTATTGATAAGTGATTTAAATAACGAGGCGTGTGTAATATGATAAAAGCATGGTGGATACGCCGCTGGTACTTCCTATATATAAGTGCTTTTATGATATTACATATCGCAGCGTTATCTAAAACACTTCGACAGAAACAAAGACATGACACATTTTATACAAATGACATATTTTCACAAGACATTGTTTTACAAATGACCTATTTTATACAAATTCATTTTTCACTTGATTATTTATTTAACCATGCATTATTCTTTTATATCATTGATTTTCATATTGATTTTCATATGATTTTATATGAACCACCCCATATAAGCTTGTCTATGGAAAAAGTTGTCATTTGTGAGTAGAGATAGCACATAGGGCTTACTGGGCATTAAAAAACATAAACTTAGACCATGAAACTGCCGAAAAGAATCAATTTTATCAATTAAAGGAGTTAGACGAATTAAGAAATCAAGCATACTCTAACTCCGAAATTTATAAGGAACGTATGAAAAACTTACATGACAAACATATTAAGCCTAATGAATTTCGAGTAGGAGATCAAGTGCTATTGTTTAATTCACGACTTTGATTATATCCCGGAAAATTAAAGTCTATGTGGTCGGGACCTTTTTCCATCACCCATATCTTTCCACACGGTGCAATCGAGATTAAATCTCAAAATGGCATCCCATTCAAAGTCAACGGACAAAGGCTTAAACTCTACTAAGGATTCATTGAGGATGATGAGGAAGAGATTTCGCTACAAGCGGTCGAGGTATGATTAAACAAAGGTTGGTGTATATATGTAAATTAACATCATGTCTTGTAGGTAATGGACATCGGGAAAGCTTCAAAAATTCGGTAAGATAAATAAACCAGTTGCGGGAAAACAGGTCACTCACATGTGCACTATAAAAAAATTAATTATGGCCGCCCACGTGGCCGTGGTCGGTGTGCAGATGGGTATAAACCCCTTTTATCTTCTCAGTTCTTCATTTATCATGACCCGTTTCCCCGAAAACTCTCTGGTTCCTCTCTGATTTTCTGCCATTTTTCACGTTTTCCATCCACTCAACAACTACAAGGTATGATTCTAACAACTTCTTTAGTTAGTCTAACGATTTGCATGTAGATTAACACCAAAAATTTGGGGGAAAATCTAGGGTTCTTGAACTTGAACCAAACCAAATCCCAATTTTTTGTTTAGATCTAGTAGTAGTAGTTTAGTTTCATGTTATAGGAAGTAAATCAACCATTATTGTCCGTAGAATCGCCCGATTTCAAGTATAAACCATGAACCCTTGTTCTTGAACCAAAAAAGTTAAAATTGATAGGGCTAACGGTTTGTTTTGGGAAAATGACACTTGGGGTTTCATTTTCGGGGGAAACCGCCCCTACTCAACTAAAAATTTCAACTTTTCGAAACCGAGTCAAAAATTGAAGTTTTGCAGTAACAGAAGCCTGACCACGGGGCGTGGTCAGCGAACACGGGGGCGTGGCCAGGGAATATTGCTAAAAACGGTGTGTGGCCAGTGGCCACGGGGCCGTGTCCAGCTCCCTGTTTTCAGTCTTTTCTAAAATTTTATCATAATGCACTAATTGTTCTGGGGTTCTCTTTTGCAGCAACGGCTAGCAAATTTTTGAAGTTCAAACAAGCGGAATGGGAGTACCAAGCTCGATATGAAATACTCCAAACAAGGCCAGAAGAGGCGCCAAAACAAGCATGTTATGAAACTCTTGAAACCGTGGGGCAATAAGGCCGGTATGACACGTTAGTCACGGGACCGCTCTGAGTGGCTCTTGGCATAAACCTCCATTTTGTTTACGAATATAACATGGAGTTCTATAGAACTTTCAAGTTCAAAGCCAAGGCAGACCCATTTGACAAAGATGGGGTTTAGTTCAGATGCGCTGGGGAGCTACTTTCCATCTCCATATCCCAATTCGGTGTGAATGTGGGCTTATTCACCGAAGAAGAGTCAGTTGAAGAAGAGTTCACGGGTGGTCTCCGTGATATTCCGACCAACATGCGCTAAACAGCATGGGCTCAAATAGGAGATGGGCCATACGATCCGAGCGTCACAAAAAGCTCCCAGTTGCGGGACCCCCTTTACCTCTACATCCACCGGGTCCTTAGCAACTCCCTCTGTCAACGGCGTGATAGTTCAGGTGTGGTAAACCTCCGTGATCTTACTTGCCTCTATTGCATCCACAACCGCATACCTCTTGATGTCACACACCTACTCCTCAAGAACATGCACCTCAACCAATTGGCCTCTTCTCCAACACCGATCTTTTTCGGGGGATGGATCTACCGCCTCTTTAAGACTTTTGTCCATCGCATGCCAAAATCGTTTCACCGGGGGCGAGGTCCGGGAAGGTAGATCTAGCCCAATGCTGCTCAATGGGAATCGTCCAAGAAATGGATGATGGGTTGGTCCGCTTCTGAAATGCCCGAGGAAACACATGGGGCCCGGAAGAAGTCCTAGCCCTACAAGACGACCCAAGCCGTCCTCCCCCTCAACACCAAAGCTACCATGCGGGTTCCTCTTCTTAAGGAGGCGGGTTTCCAAATTATCAAAGTTTAACTGACCTTTTGCAGGAAAACCTTCTTTGTACCCACAACACGTACAACATGGCTAGCAACGCCTACACCCGGATTGGAGCGATGGAACGTTCCGTCGCTACTATGCAGGATAACATCACGTACATCAAGGAGCACATGGCGTATCATGGTGAGGAGGGAGATGATGATGAGGACATGGATTGAGCAGAGGCGATGGAGGTGGTGCGGTAGGTGACGGATGCGGTTTTTCAGGTTAACCCTCTCAACTCTATGAACAATTTACTGGCCTGTGTGCCATGGTTAAACTATTTACTTTTCTAGACACTTTTATTTTCTGCATTTTCTTTAGTTTTATGTTTGTGTTGATGATGGATTTGAAATGTTGGTAAATTAGGATGGGGTATTGTATCATGTTTGGTGTGTTGTATAGCAAAATAGGTACACGGGAGGCTTGAAGGCACTAAGCATTAGTGCCACATAAGCCCGGAAATCAGAAACGAAAGCCAAACACCTGTGTCCATCCCCCGTGTCCATCCCCCTCACCTGCTGTATCACCAATTGCAGACTGTTACCATGGGGTCGTGGTCATTGACCACGCCCCCGTGTCCACCCCCTGACCTGCTGTATTTTCTACAACCAACCCACCACAGGTCGTGACCACCAGGCACTCCCCATGGCCAGCTTACTGTACGTTTTGTTACCTACACTCTTACCGCGGGGCCGTGCCCAGCCAACACGTGCCCGTGGCCAGGTGCCCAGTAACGCAAAACCTTGTTTTTAACACACTTTTTCACATTCAAATCAACCTAAAAACTTATTTTTGGGACACATTGAGGACAATGTGTAATTTAAGTGTGGGGGGGGTGCTAAAACCTTGAATCTTGCAAGTCCTAATAACAAGCCTTACACAAAACTCTATTGGAACCGTTAATCACCCCAAATCTTTTCAAAATTTTTCATTTTTTTACTTGTCTTGGTTTAATTTGGGAATAACAAGTTCTAAAAAAGTTATGT
>JARYGA010023797.1:0-22819 GCA_030545235.1 Helianthus tuberosus | reverse complement strand
GAATGACTAGTTATTATTAAATTTCCTCAATTGTTTAAATTTGTTTGTCTATAAATACGTATATGTGCACCTAATGACGTACAGACAATAATTATACAAATTAATTTTAAAGGGCTTACCTCAGTCATTTTGGTCTTAAATTTACGTATGTTTTGATTTGGGGTTGTAACATGATTAGTGGGGGTCTTGAGTTGAAAATAACTCAATGACTGTATTTTTCTGTTACAACTTCAATTTGAAACATTGATTAATGTTTTAACTTGGCCAAACTTACTTATACTTATCACAAATGATCACTCGGCCAAGTGGGAGAATGTTAGAAATAACCTGTTGATGTGGCCTTACGGATCATTTGGTAACATTACCAATATGACATAACTAGTCCCCGACAATTACTTGATGGTAGTAATTGTAATTATTGATTAGTTTAAGGGGCAATTATGATTTCCCTTTAGGTACCTTTAATAGAGAATGTAAAGAGTTTTCATAACCGATCACTATTCATGATCATCATTCATTTTGATGTTAAAAATATATTGATCATAAGAGATGGAAAACTAGATAAGAACACCAATACTAAAATACTAAAATTCTCTCTAAGGTGATCCATCAACTCAAGGTACCATAACGGGAATCATGGCCTTATCTTCGTGTTCAAAGATGACCACTCCCACAAGTAAGTGTCTCTAACTTGGTATCTGTATTTACATTATGATTGAATAAACATGATTAGGTTCTATATTTTGACCCATGTTTATAGATATAATCAACATGTATAGCCCCATTTCGCATTGTTCACCTCAGCAAGCTGTTTGCCTAGTGTCTCTTGGGATACCTCAACCTTGTTATAGTCCATGGTGAATCTATTTATGTTAATAGCTAGCTTGTTCTTCCTATAACCGTACCCCTCATAGCCCTTCCCATCTCTCACCAATCTGAAGTTAACAAACCGAAAACGCCTTCCATTCTTATCCCTCTTCCTCGCAATATACGAGCTAGAAACCACTCCATAATCCTCGAACACCCCTTCGACCTCCTTCGAGCTACATCTTTCCGGGATATTCGAAACGTAGAACATAAAGAAACCATCTTTCGTGTCTTGCCTAAACAGCCTTGGCCTATCTTACCCTCTGGTGTTTCTCTTCCTTTGGTTGATGTCCTGACACACCTCCTCCGGCGGTCTTCGAGGGCACCCGACCATTGTCTTAATGTCGCCCTTGATCGTCGATAACTGGTTATACTTTTTCCATTCTCGATGTGGAAGACGTTGTAGAATATGGGGAGCTTAACTTAGATTTTGTCTTATCCTATCTGAGTTCAACCAATAAAAAGAAAGCAAGTCAACCACTTACCACTCAACATCACAACCCTGTGCATTAAGAACTTTTCCTACTAAAACTTATTTTCTTACAATATGTGAAATAGTTTATAATTAATTTTTTTAAAGGGAGTTTTGTTTATTTTTTACTTTGTGTGTTGATTTAATTTAGCTTAAAAGTTTCAAGTTTTTATCTTATTTAGTTAGATAGTTACTTTTATATATTTATTTGGACCCGTCACGAAATGAAATTATATATATTGACTCTTCAGTTAAAAGTTTCTGGTTCCATCACTGTATAAAACCGTCTTCTGCGTAAGACAATAGGACAACGCCACCACCACAAGCTTCACCAAGTGGTCAGCCACCTAAAACTGTGGTGGAGATTCTGTTTTCTACTGTGGTTGTTGCTGGGACAATTGTATTGGTTGTAAGATTAAATATATTTTATGTTATATTTAATCTAGTAGCCATTATAATCATTTACATTATATGGATCAAAATATATAACAATCCTATTAAATAATTAGTTGGTAATTGTTGATGGGCCAAATTACCCTTATTAACTAATTAGGGTTTCCTCCTGGGTGCATATATAAGGAGACTAATGTAGGGGTTTAAAGGTTAGACAATTAGACAACCTTATTAGTTCATAACATCAATCACCTCTCTCTCCCAACCGAACAACCCTATTCGGTTTCTTATCACCATCATTAGATTGCACCCTAAGGAGGAACCAGATCGAACTGACAATCATGTCAAACACTGTTGCTGCATCTCCATCTGGATTCTTTGCTGGCCTGTACTGATGCAATCAAAGGTATGTTTTCATGTTTTCCATTATGCTTAAACAGAACTGAACCAACATGTGGTATCAGAGCATATGTTGATTAGTCGGTTCTGTTTTGTATACAAAATCTGGTATAAAACTGGAAAACAGTTCTGAAAACCTTAATAAAATTCCGTTTTTGCCATCCGAAATCATCATTACGGATCATCACGGATGAATACGGATGATTATGGATCTGGGTTTCATCATCTCGAATGCATCTCAGATCATTACGGGTCATCTCTGATTATTACGGATCATTACGGATGATTTCGGATCTGGGGTTTCATCATTACGGATGCATTTCGGATGAATTATGGATGCATTACATATGAAAATTCATTAAATTTTTACTGTTCCAAAATCGATATGCTTAAATGTGTAAAAAAAAATTCCAGATTTCGGATGAATGTTTTGAATGTTTATTTTTTAGGGTTCATCACTTGTTCATCAGAAAATTCGAAAATTCCCATAGTTTTGGAATGAATTCGGATTATAGGGTGTTTGTTTCTGTTTTGATCTATTTTATCTACTTAAAGTTTTTCGAAATCTGTTATCATTATTAATGGATATAATTTTTGAAATAAACAGATAAATATAATTAATATCTAAACAGAAACTTAATCCCATAATCCCAAAATTTCGGATTTTGAACCTTATCAATTAATAACTTCTTAAATTAAGGATTTTATGGCTTGAGGAACACATTTCGGATGAACATTCCGAATGAGCATTCCGGATGAACATTCCGGATGAGCATTCCGAATGAACATTTGTTTCGTCCATTACGGGTCAATAACTGTCTGATCATTACGGATGAACATTCCGGATGAACATTCCGGATGAGCATATGTTTCGTCCATTACGGATCAATAACTGCCTGATCGTTTCGAATCATCTCGGACTAAGCATCACCATTTCGGATGAATCCAAGACATAATTCATCCGAAATCACGCATCCTGGACACATCCGAAATCATCCGAGATTATCCGAAATCATGAGTGTTCATAAAATTTCAAGGCTTATTCGAAATCCTATTACTTTATTAAGCAGTTAATATGAACTAAAAATTTAGTTCGATCCGCGCTAACAGGTGGTTTGCTATTAAATGATTGGTTTTGTAAATACTTAGAAAGTTAATAAGGATCAAATAATGTTTTACAAAACCAAAATGGCTTAACTTGAATGAGCTTCTGATGTATCACTTCTGGCCAAAGCTGATTTGATGCATCTACTTATCGTTCAAGTATTACGAAAGCTATGTTAAGTGTGCATCATAAACATGAATGTCTTAATATCTGGCCAAAGCTGATTTAATTCCTTCATAGATGGCATACTTAACGAGTGCATAACTAAAGTGATTGTCTCAATTTCTGGCCAAAGCTGATTTGTTAAAGCCACTTTGCACACATGCTTAAATGATTACACTTCTGGCCAAAGCTGATTTGTCTTCGTTTAAGTAGAACTTTAAATAAGTCTATTATTTTGATGTTAGTAATAGACATATCACAACCTCTTCACATAATGATCCTTATATCAATGATCCTTAATTAATTTTTATGATCATTTCGTCTGCCTTATTCTTAGTACCCATAATTTTACTCACTATAATTTTCTTCTATAAATCTATATCTCATCCACTCTAATTCCTAAATCTAATATGTTTTGCTTAAATTTTCTATAAGAATTAGCTCTTAAATTAAATCCTTGATTATCTCTTAAGACACGATAATCCTATTGCTCTCTTCTGATAAAGCAATACAGAAGAAAAGTAGAGCATGATGATTAGGATAAATTGAACATGATGTCTCTTATGATAATCAAGAACTCTCTAACATAATTGCTACCACTAAAGTTATTCCAGATTAAGTCTTTCCTAAGACTAATCTATTATCTGTGGAATAATCACTAGAACTCCTAAGATGCATGCCTTCATTTAAAATTCTAAACTATAAAGTTAAGTGGTGTATGTGAATATATTATAATGTACAATACCATGACCCATAAAGTTAAGGGCTTACGCATGGAAATAAGTACATTTTTCCAGTACATTACATACTAAGATTTTCACTTGTACAATTTGATGCCTTATAAATCAACTATAACACTCAAAAGTACCAAAGTATAATGAGTGTGTTGATAAGCAACATATGTACAAAGAAATAAAGGTTTGAAGCTGGAAAATAAGTTGTTACTCACCTTACAACCACTTAAACTTTAAAAGAGGATTGTTCTAAGGTCCATAGACAAATTACAAGTAAAATTCCAACTTTAAGGTTCTTCAAGGGAAAATCTCACTGCATAATTATGCCATTAGACTAGACATAAGCAACGAGACTATCCATTATTCAGAAGAACAGTTGGATAAGTTAATTAGATAGTCACTTACTAATGATATTTAAGTCTGGTAATTTTAATATTCCAATTAACACATGATTAGTTGACTCTAGTTCCATACGTTTCCTTACCAGAACTCGACAAATAACTAACATGAGAGTTAGTGACAAAATTAAATGTTAAGGCTATAAGAACCATAATAAGCAGTCTTCCAACAAAGCTTTTCGATACCTTATATATTCTGAAGATTAATCAGAACATAGTATCATAATTAAGCTATGTTATGAAGGTTGTGAGGTTTGCATAGCCAACATAAAGTCACACTTACCTTAAACTCTCATTTTATTTGTTCTAATTATCTGGGTAGAAACATTACTAAGATAAAACTAGATGATACCTTATATTTTCACAACTTTTGTTATCATTCAAATGAGAATTTGACAAAAGAAAAATGAGACTTATAAATTTAATTTCATCCATTATAACCAAAACTCATGAGAAATCATGACATGGTTAATGAGGATGATTTTTTATCTAATCTCATTCTAAGTGATTTTAAATCATGACGTTAAAGCCCTAGATATGACTTGGCTTAAGGAATAAGTATGGGTCCATCATAAGTCATTCATTGACATTGTGGAACTTATTCCAAATGGAATATTCAGACATAATTCATTTATCATTTGAAAGACTATCAACTTGTATCTAAATTTTGTCGCATATGGCCCACGGTCTTAGAAGAAATCTATTCATATATATATACTTAATAAGATTTCTATTAGATATGTCCCTAAAGTTTCTTATGATATCTGGACATTAAAGAAATCAAATAAAGTCTAACGTATATGTGATAGGTTCCCACGTCATGTAGCTCATTGAAACTTCTCTTGTAGCATTCTAGAGATATTAAAGATCAGTGGGAGCATTAAGTGTCTTAATAATAACTTGCAATAGTTGTAAGAGGTGGGGGAGTGAAAATTTTACATTACCTCATTTTGCACCTCTTGTACAAGACACCGCTCCATCACGACACTGTTCTATCAAAACTTATCCCCTTAAATCTAATGCTACTCTTACAAAAGTTTCATTGTTGCTTAATTGTGGGCGCACTTAGATTTCTTACCTAAACTAAAATAATCCTCAACAAGAGAAATCACAACGACTAACGTTATTAATTTGTTTTCTCTATTAGAATTTGTTGGTCGTTAAATATTGACCCTAAGCATGCTGAGTTCCTAAAGATTTCTAAGGTCAGTGGGAGCAGTCAAAGTCCTTATTATGACTTGCAAGGAATACAAGAGGCGGGGGGAAGAGTGTCATTAAATTTCACTTCAAATTTAACTCCGATTACACCTCTTGTACACCATACTGCACCAAATCTTACAAACTTAGAATCCTGAAAATGATAGCAACCTAACCAAGAGCTAATCCATAAAACTAAAACTTCTAATAAACCCAATAATCAACTCAGGAGGTCATCTAGGTTTAAAAGCCTACTAACCTTGATGATTACATAACCTCCCTAACTGAAGTTGAAATGGATTTTGGAAATGTTTAATGATCCTATCTCTTCAAATTAAGCCATTAGTATCAATCAATCCTCTGACTGGAATAAAACTGTTTTCTAGTAAAATTGATTTTATGTGTTTACATAACGTTTGGGATTTGATTGAATTACCTAAGAGTGTTCATAACTAAACCAAATCCTGAAATAAACGTTAAGACACGAAGAGGCATGATTGATTGTCAAAGGTTATACTTAGGAAGAGATGAATTATCAAAGATTTCTTTGAGGATCATCACTGTTCTAGTAGCTTATAATAATTTAAAGCTACATTAGATGAACATTAACAACAATTTTCCCAAATAACTGGCTGGCATATTTACATGTTCATAAAACAACTTGAAAGTTCCAAACTGAAGGTTAAAGAACACTTTATTTGTAAGCCAATAAAATCCATGTATGGGTTAATGCAAACATCATAATGTGATGAAAGCTTAACGTAATTATTTTCATCAAGAATCAAGTGGATTAATGTACCTACCTCAAGATGAGTGGGAGAAACTAAGATAAACTTGTCTATATAGATGATATTCTTTTGACAGGTATATGTTACATAAGTCAAAGCATTGTTAACACAAACTTTGATATAATAAATCTCAGAGATATCTCTTACGTGATTGATATCATAACATACCGAGATAGACCCAATAGGACATTAGTTACGTTCCATAAGTTTAACCTTAAATGGGTCCTTACATATGTAACAAACAATACTGCTCTCCTTTAGAGGATAATATGGTAAATGAGATTATTTATTTACGCTTCATTAATTAGAAGTCTTATGTAAGTTCAAGTCTATACTCGTTTAGATATTACTCACATTGCAACACACTAGATATGTCTAGATTAATGTGAAGCATCTTATGGAGTATTAAAATATTTATAAAAGGAAACGAGAGACTGTAATTTTAAAGAAGAAGTGAGAACTCAAACCGGTTTATTACTTTAACTTTGTAATATTCAAAGATGACAAAATATAATTTCGGGTATATCCTTATGTCAGCAGACAAACCTATCTCATGGAGGAGTCATAATAAACTGATAATAACAACCTAAGTTATAACGACATAATATAGTCACTAAGTGTTGTTGGAAATTTATCAGTGGATTCATAAGTGTATTAACTCCATATAATTAATGTTTTGAAGACTTAGTGTGATAAAGTCAGCTACCATGACTCCTTGAACAGTAACAGTTCAAGAGGTGCTGCATTAAGTTTCGATACACAATTAATTATTCGTTTATGAACGAATTGAGGAAACTAAGTTTTTGTATCGAATACATTCATGATATGCTTAAGGATCCTATAACTGAAGGCCTATTACCCATAAGTCTTATTAAGAGAGCTCATAGACGGGTATTATTTAACGGTCGTGCGCAATTGCATATCGTACTATGAATGACTAAGTATTAGTTAATTTTCCTCATCAGTTTGATTTTGTATGTCTCTAAGAATATGTCAAGTCGACATAATGGCATATAGACAAA
Organism: Helianthus tuberosus; assembly: GCA_030545235.1. Lineage (NCBI taxonomy): Eukaryota > Viridiplantae > Streptophyta > Magnoliopsida > Asterales > Asteraceae > Helianthus > Helianthus tuberosus. The sequence continues at coordinate 15,282 of JARYGA010023797.1, read as the reverse complement.
TAAAGTTACAAATCAAACAAAGGGCTTATGCATATTTTGATCATGACGATTAGGTTTTAAATTAAGGCTATAGTATGACTAATGGGGGTCCTGAGTCGCATAATGATTCAACGGCTGTATTTCTCTGCTATAGTACTTGTTTAAGGCTAAAATGAGTGTTAACTCCTGATCAGGCTTATCTAATACTCATAGTAAATGATTACTCGGCTAAGTGGGAGAATGTAAGATTAAATATATTTTATGTTATATTTAATCTAGTAGCCATTATAATCATTTACATTATATGGATCAAAATATATAACAATCCTATTAAATAATTAGTTGGTAATTGTTGATGGGCCAAATTACCCTTATTAACTAATTAGGGTTTCCTCCTGGGTGCATATATAAGGAGACTAATGTAGGGGTTTAAAGGTTAGACAATTAGACAACCTTATTAGTTCATAACATCAATCGCCTCTCTCTCCCAACCGAACAACCCTATTCGGTTTCTTATCACCATCATTAGATTACACCCTAAGGAGGAACCAGATCAAACTGACAATCATGTCAAACACTGTTGCTGCATCTCCATCTGGATTCTCTGCTGGCCTGTACTGATGCAATCAAAGGTATGTTTTCATGTTTTCCATTATGCTTAAACAGAACTGAACCAACATTGGTGCGTTGAGGGTACAAATATATGCAACCATTTGATTCTATATTCCTGTGATATTAGGACTACTTTGTCATTGGGTGTATATGTATCACTTGATTTGTAATATACTTTTGCAAGACCATTTAATGTAAGACTTGTACCTAATCTTCTTAAAGCGACAAAACATAACGTCTATATGTTTGTGAAATATACATCTGCAAGACCACTTAGGACTGTTAAACTTTTGCAAATATTTTCAAGATAAGTTAATGAGTGTGTTATACATTTATTACAATTTTAGATAAAATTATATCTATAGTCATTTGATACACAGAGCCTTATGTAATTAATTTCTCTGGTGTATCATATAATTTAATCCCATAAAATTCATGTTTCTATTATGTATACACGTGGTTTGCGACAAAAAATTCCGCACAAAAAATTGAGAAAAAAAAATTAAGATAAAAAAATCCAGCACAAAAATATAGTACAAAAATCCAACACAAAAAAATGTTATACAACATAGAAATACGACACATTTTAGTGGGTTTTTTTAGTCTTCATATTTTCTATAGCAATATGGTACTCAAATTAAAAATAAAAAGACGCTCGATTTTATGAAAAAATAATGTCGTATAAAAAAGTTATGAACGTTAAAAAAAGGGGGTGAAATATGCATGTGCTTTGCATGTGGAGAGAGAAAGTCCATAAATAGGATTTTCCCAAGATACCCTTGCACTCCTCCTTTCTCCTACACTTTCATCTTAACCATTGATTTTAAAAATGAATGGTTAAGATTACTTCTCATCCTACTTAGGCAAAATCAACTTTTTATTTGATCTTTCCCCTTATATATATTTCATAAATGCATGTCTTATAAATGGTTTATATTTGTTAGGATACTATTCACTTTTTATTCTACCTGTTAATTTTCATAAGCTTCCCTTTTTTTTTTTGCTTTTAATGCTCGGGATCTGCTGCAGGCCCATACCTCTCTCAAGCTCTCGAAGATAGGTCAAAAACAATCCAATCGATCTTTCTTTAGACGTGTTGGGCCATTAGAAGGCGCGTAACAACTTGATATTCAATGGTAAAAGGGTGGTGGTCGGCGGAGTTGTGGGAGAAGCAAAAGCTTTTGGGTTTCTTTAGCTTAAGTCGCGGGCTAAGATCGTTGGGTTAGACGAATGTTATTGGGGAAATTTGATTTTTTGTATTGCTCGTCTAATTTCCTTTTTTTTTTTCTTGTAGTTTGTTATTGTGGTCCTCTAGTTTCTTGTTAGTTGGCTCGTTTCAAATAAAGTGTCGCCTTTAAAAGAAATGGTTAGAATAGAAAAGCATGATTAAATAACTAAATTAATCGAAAACCAATAAACTGAAAACTGAATTAATCAAAAACCAGTTATCGATTTTTTGGTACCCTCGTTTAACCAAAATGAACTGAACCGAACAATTCACATTTCTATATATTTCTAGCTTTTAACCTCTAGTTCATGGATTTCATATGTTGTAGTTTGTACCTCTATTTCATATATTTATACTTCCATTTCATTTATTTTTGCATCCATTTCATATATTTATACCTTAATTTAATTTATTTCTAAACAAAAGTTGTAGCATGGGTTTGGTTTTGAGTATTAACCGAAAATAAACAAACCGAACAAAAAATCCATCAATTATAAACCAAACTGATTAACTGTGAAAACAAATTGGTAAAAAAAAAATACAATCTATAGAAGATGAAAACCTAAATGATTGGGCATCTGATAAAACTTAAAAAGAAGGCTAACATGTGATATCATTTCCGTCTCAACTCAAGGCCCATTTCTAATGTGCTGCCCCAATAGAATATGGTAATCCATCATTATTATTATTATTATTATTTTTATTTTATTTTATTTTTTTTTTTTTTGTGGGCGATCCACACAAGTATCAAGGGATCCATGAAATGAATAGTGTGTTTGGAAAAAAAAAAACCAAACCCATTGAAAAAATCATCCGGGACAGGTATACGGGTATGGGATTAGTTTAAATTTTTTTGCTGTTATGGGATGGTATGAAATTATGTGATACCTGACACGATTATCCAAAACCATATTCCCGAAAATATTTCTTTTATTATTTATTTCTGTTTCGTTTAAGTATCTAGTAATCCTCCGCTGTTTATATATCCCACATGAGCCATTCCCAAGGTATTTATTTCAGTTGGTTTGTAATTCCCCTAAAATGGTTTAAAAAAAAAAATAAGTAAATAAATAAATAAATAAATAATAATAATAATAATAATGTTGTTCCTCAATCCTCCTGATGTATATGTATATACCACTTGCTGTGGATATAGCTTCTTGTAAATCAAGTCTACATGTTTATACTGGTAATAATAATGTTTAGTCTCAGAATGATTAAATTTTAAAAGCAAATTTGAGTGTTCAACTATTTATTGCTTAAATTGGAATGGCTAATGACTTACATTCTGGTTTTATTTTTAACTTTTTTCTCGTTCACTTGTTTGGAGTTTGATATCCATGGAGATTGGAGAATAAGTATTTTACAATCAAATATGAGATTGGGATTATCAATACCTGTACTAAACCCATCTCATTATCATCCCTAGTTCTATAGAATTTTCTTTTGGACCAAGAGTAAGGGTAAAAGGTCGGCCCATTCTAGCGGGTTAAACTTTAAAGTCAGATTCTCAAACTCGAATTTACTCTAGCTCGACTCAGATTATCGAATTTGGGTTTTCTCGTTTGGTTGTTGACTCGGATGTTTTATATTTTATTAAGTTATTTTATGCATCCCTTTCATCTTTATAGTATAACTTTTAATCCTTAAATACAAAACAAATCATCAAAATCAGTTTTATAATAACTTTTAATCCTTAAATACAAACAAATCATCAAAATCAGTTTTAAAATACTTTTAGTCTGTTTTGTCAGATATGACGTCAGCATTGATTAATATCTGGTGCCAGCTTTAGCCAGTCTGTATGTCTCTTGGTTTTTCTTTTTTTAGATTTAATTAAAGTTTTTTATTAAATAACAAAAGTGTAAAGACTAAAAATATTTGCCGTTCAAGAAAAAATATATTTAATAAAAGACATTTATTCCCGTCGTCCCTTTCATTTGAATCATTCTCCGTTGGTGAAATCAAGACCCAGTTTACTTAAAAAAAAAACGCGCATATATTTCATCATTTTATTATTATAAAAATACTTATTCTACATGTTAAAATATAAACTATTAATGAAAGCAACGTACACGAATGTAACAACATTAAATAGCCCAAAGTTTTTGACCATCTAAGTTACTTAAAGTACATTTAGATTAATGAAAAAAACAAGTTTTGTTCAGTTGCGGATCGGGTTGAGCTGGTCGGTTTCGGGCTGCGATGGAGATGGGACTGGAAAAGATTATCGCTGAACGACTCTGAAGAAGAGGAGCGGCAACGGCTTATCAGATTGGTGAATGTGCCGCTGTTGTCAAATGAAGTCGACGGGTGGAATTGGGCAGCGGATGCTTCAGGAGTGTTCTCAGTTAGAAGTGTCAAAGAGTTGCTCCGCAATGCTCGCTATACCCTGCCTCCGCGTGTGTTCAGATGGAACGGTTGGGTCCCGAAGAAAGTTGGGTTCGTGGCTTGGCGTGCGGAGCTTGAGAGGCTGCCGACCAGATGCGCTCTGGCCCGGAGGAATATGTTCGTGGATTCGATCATGTGTCCGATGTGCGGGGATGCTCCGGAGACTGCAGAACATCTTTTTGCTGCCTGTGGTTTTATGCAGTCCGTGTGGTCGATAATATCTCAATGGTGCAGGTTGCCGAATGCGTTTGTTTTTAGTATCAAGGATGTGTTGGATATGGATGTGCATGCTACGGGATCGATAAAAGCTAAGAAGGCCTTGTATGCGATCATTCTAACTTCTTTATGGTGCGTTTGGAAATCCAGAAACGAAGCCGTGTTCGATCAAAAAAACCCGTCAGTGCAGAAGACTGTTGCAGATATCAAGAGCTTGAGCTTTCTATGGGTCAAATCTAGGTCCAAAGAGTTGTCTTTAGAATGGGGAATTTGGAATAGTTTTAATATATGTAAGCTGGGATGGTAGTCTGCTGTTGGGGATGGCCTTCCTGTTTGTCTGTTTGGCTGCTGTTTTTGTTTTGGCTGGGCTAGTCTCTGTCTTGTCTTGTGCCTTTTAATAAAATTCTTCGTTGGCCTTTCAAAAAAAAAAGATTGAATTATCAATTATATACTGTATTTAAACTCGGATTAAATGGTTTAAAGCATTCGCGCACCCATAATTTTTTTACGATAGTCACATTTTTTCGTCATTGTATGTCTATTCAAAGATCCTTTTACTAGTTCAAGTTATCGAATTTCTCTTGTTGAAATGAGTTGGGTCACCGAAATACTTTTAATTTATATGTTTGGTTTTTCATTTGAATTGGTTCGTAATTCCATATGTATTCTTTGAAGAAGATTTTAATTTGAATTTAAGGATGACGTTTTTTTAAAATTGCTTTGCACGTCTATAATATTTTGATTGTTATAAAACTTGAATCCCTATAAAAATATGAAAATAATATAATTCGAAACCCAGATCAAACAACATGATTTCAAAACCAACTAAATCTCCAATGTCGTTTTCATTACATAAATTAGTTGTTGGGTGTCCGGAAACATGCATTGTAAGGGGAGTGGGGGTGGTATCACTTGCAAAATTTCTATTACTTACAAACATCCAATCAAGTTCCGCCATGTCATCAACCACTATTCTATCACTCACAAGAAAAGACACTATTTAGCCCTACATTAGTCTTCGTAAGATCCTGAGAACTGAAATGTTCTTGATCCGACAAAAAGAATTCTGATTTGCTCCTTGTGATGCAGCGGAACCATGGCAATTAAAGCCTTTTTTTAGTGGCGGTGGTCATCACTAGTGATGGAATTCCATCACTCATAATTTTTTTTAATTTTTTTCATGGTGCTTGCCCAAATATTTGAATTGACTTTTCTGGAGGGTGTTTTTGGGATAAAAGTATAAGTGTAGGGGTGACAACTGTAATACAAAGATGTTGTTACGTGGATTATATAGATGTTGCATGTCCAAATTTGATGAAGTTCAACGCGTGAACTTTTTCACGAGTCATAAGTTTCACGCGTGGAAATATGAGGTGGCGGCGGTGTTTCCATGTTCATCACTCGTGATGGAACCTCCATCACGGACCACTCCCAGTCCCCTAATTCAACCATCTTTATTATAATGTAATAAAAGGGTTATGTTTAAAAAAAACTCGTGTATTGTCAGTTTGAATAAAATTGTCTGTGTTACACAAATTGAGTAAAGTATAATGTAATTTGTTAACACATATAGTCATCAAGATATGTCTTTGAAAAATAAACTTTGACACGACAATTATAAATGATGTTAAGTCAGGGTCGGCCCAGAGCAAGTATAATTTAATTAAGGGGTGTTAACAGGGGTTAAATTATTTCCTTGATATGAAGTAAAGTGAGAGGGTCAGCCGGGGGACGTGACGCCTACGTGTAGTTAAGGGGCGTGAAAGTATACCACATAGCCTAATAGCTTTGGTATAAATATGATGACCCCAAATTCCGTTGTCATTAATTTTCAGTATATGTATTTTAATTACAACTAGTATTTTGCCCGCCGCGCGTTGCGGCGGCGCGCGACGGGTGGAAACATATAGTAAGATAAAACACGATTCGTAAAACGCAGTGCGTAAAAGATAATTACAAAAAAAGTGTAAAACACAAAGGTAGACACAAAGTGTTAAACACAATGCCTAAGACATTTCGTTAAAACACAATACTTTGGCATTTGCAAAAGTAGGAGTTGTAGCCTAGGGGTTACAATTGCAATTTTTTTAAAGTTGGGCGTGTGTAAAAATGGAGTAATAGTATAAGGGGTAAAAAAACAAAGTCTAAAAATGACAAAGTGTAAAAGTATAGAGGTGGTGGCGGAAATGTGTAAAAGATGAGGGGATGTTAGTGGAAATTGTTAAAATGGGTGTTAAATATTTTAGTTCATTCATATGTTTAAAATAATTGTTTTAGTGAGATGTGTGCAGGTATAAAATGCTAGAGGTCCCAAGTGTAACATTGCAACATACGAGAAGGACTATATTGCAATTCTATAAGAAGAATAGGGGTTGCGATCATCACTGAGTATACATTTGGGCTAAAGTGTAAATATGAAAGTTGGTCATATGGGTGTTTTATGTAGATCATTCATTCTCTCTCCCAGAGTATTCACACCCACTTCTCTCTGGTATTTGGCCAAAATTAGGGTTTCTTATTTGATGTCTGTGGTGTTAGAAGATCATTCTGGCGATCTGCATCAATATTATTTATGAAGTTCTATTCAGCTGATTGTTAGTCTCAGCTACGAAGATCTGATCGTCTTGTTACTGATCTCACCTGTGACATCTATTGTTTTGCTGTTAGTCTCGCCTGAAAGGTCTTGATCCTGTGTAAATCAGGTTGTATTTTTTTCTTGTTTTCTCTGTCTTTGTATTCATAGATCAACTGATTGATTAATCAGTCGATCTTAATGATTGTTCATCAGATAATACTTTGTGTAAGATCAAGGGTATCGGTTTGGGGTTTTTTTGGTTTGGGTCAAATAATAAAATTTTATGTCATTGTTTTCTCGATTCTCTTGTGTTCTTGTATTGTTGTCTATGATATGTTCCAAACATTCATACCATTTGACATGGTATTAGAGCACAGGCTCTCAATTTTGTCGATTTTTAAAATCTTTTCTTAAATGAAACCCTATTTGTTAATTATTTGGAAAAATCTCCAAATCTTTTGATACTCCCTGGATGTTAAGTTGCCCACGATTGTCAATCTCTCCAAGAACTTCCGTTGGTGCGTTGGATAGTTGTTCTTGATTCAATTTTCTCCATCAATTAATCTAAGTGTTCTTTCGATTTCAGCGTTCTTGGTTGATTCAAAGTTTCTGTTGTTGTCAAAATAGTGTCAGAATTTGGGGTTCAAATGTTTAAATCATTGTCTCTCTTCTGCAGTGTATTTGAGATTTAATCCCTAAATATGTAGTTGTTCCTGAAACCCAATGTTCATGAAAGGAAAGCCGGTTCTCTCTCATGATTGTTCCTGCTGGTTAAAACAAGTAGCTTCACCGGTGAATGCAATCTATCAGTCTGGCCACACCGGAGTCTATATGTGAATTTTCGTCAAAGTTGGGTGTTGCTGTTGATAATTTGGCACCGGGAGTCTAGAATAGAGCTTCTTAAGGTGATAAAGGCGAAGGATATCACCTTCATTAAGGCTGGTAGATCTATGTGGAGCACTGGGTACGGGTAGGTGTAGCAGGTGATGCGTTGAATCTGGTCATCTTGTCTCATACCTACAATTGGAGTCAAGGTTTTGTGTTGTGATTATCTTCGATCGAAGTCAGATCGGCTGAAGCTTGCTAGCTAGGGTTAAATTTCATAAATCTTATATTTGCGTTTGTATAGGGTACTCAGTAAGGTCTTTTTCTCTTAACTTTTTCATTTTCTGTCACACGATTTTGTATTGTTAGGATATCTTGGCTGGGTTAGGTGGACCAGAAATTGGATTTGATAACAGGGAGAGCCGTACATGTTCTTATGTGTTTGCATATCTTCATGATTGTTATTTTTACAGTTTATAAAAAAAATCTCATTCAGAAAAGATCTTCACAGTTACTCTCTCTCTGGAATTGCGATTAGGGTTTTATCTAAGTTGATTAGATTTGTGTTGAATCTGTTCATAGCTTTGATTCTTCTCGTTTTTCATAGTGTTGATCACCTGTTTGGTAATGTTTTGTAAGATTTGAAGAAGTTATGGTTTCATACATTTGTGGACAAATTGTGTATTTTTTGTTTGGGTAATAAACATTCAGGTTAAATCTGTTTTGTTTACTATATTCGTGTCTGTTCTATTTTGATCCTTTTACTAAAGTGAGTGCAGGTATCAATCAAGAGAGGTCTGTTTAAATTTGGTGTGAAACAAACCCTAATTAGGGTTTGTTGGCATTTGAGAGGAGATTTTTTGGTCTTCTGTTTTTTGAAGACCTATGTTAGTCTCTAAACCCTAGAAGGTTCAGGGCAAACTAACCAGGTATATTGTTGTTTGTGAATTGTATCGGTTCTTGTAGTTCTCGAAAACTACAGTTCTGGTCTGTTTTTTGGAGCTTTTGCACCCACTGTAAGATCTTTCCAATCTTTGTCTTTTTTATTTTCCTGTTACTGCATCATTCTATTCTGAGTCTAGGCATCCCTGTTTACCGGACTAGTCAGGCCGGCACTTGATCAAGTCTACTTGCTATGTGTTGCATTGTCCAATCTTGTTGTGTTGTTTCTTGTTTTGTTTGTATCTGTCATGTCCTGTGCCATCACCTGGTTGTTTCTGTTCAGTGTTTTTTGTGCTGGAGTATTGTATTTGTTGTCTATACTTCTTGTATTGTTTTGTGTCTTAGGTCTGATAGGATTAGTTGTGGCTCCTGAGTAAAGGCTTGTCCAGGAACCTTAGAGTGACGAACCTGGAATCTGGTCCCTGACTCAGCTTCGCCTTAAGTTTTTTTTATGGTCTGTTTGGTTCATAATCTTTGTTAGTATGAGAAGAGTTATATGTTAGGTGTAGTTTAAGCTTCAAGTTTTTTTATATGTTCAATAAATTGGTACAAGTTTTCTTGGTTTATTGAGCCTCATGTCTATATGTCTTGATAATAGAATATTGTATTGTAACAACCCGTGTTTTGAAAGTCAAAGTCAAAGTCAAGATTGAAGTCAAAGGAAGGCAAGATTGCTAATTGCGATCTGTCACTCCTTGCTCAATTCCTGTTTTGACTTCTTTGACTCGCAGATAGTCTATGTATGTTTCTACGTTAGTTGTATTATGTGGAGTACTTGTTAATAATCGAGGTTTAATCGCTATTAATCGCATGTTTAATCGATTTATCGCTTATCGCTATCGCATTCGCAACTCGAATTAGGTGTTCTGGTTATTGTTTTACGTGTGTGTGCTATTGATGTGTTATTTGTGCATGTTTATTTATATGTCGTGGGGTTAATCGAAATCACAATCTATCGCATCGCAAATCAAATCAAAACGCTAAACGCAAGTTAATTATGATGAATGTATGTTAGATATAGTAGTTGGGATTAAAAGTAATTTGATAAGAAACTCTATCGCATCGCAACGCTAAACCCATGAATCGAAACAACAAAACTCGTCGCGCGAATCACTCCAATCGAGTGGCCAGCCGATCGAGCTGCCACCGGATCGGGTTGCCACCCGATCCAAGTGCCACTCGATCGAGCTGCCACCCGATCGAGGTGCCACTCGATCAAGCTGCCACACTCGATCAAGCTGCCACCCGATCGAGGTGCCACTCGATCGAGCTGCCACCCGAACGGGCTGCCACTCGATCGACCAGCCACCTCTTCCCCTTTCCATTTATGGAAACCCTATAAATACCCTCATATGTCAACATCATTTGATGTTGACAGCTCTCTCCCTCTCAACTCGCTCCAGCCGCTATTTCTTCCGATTTCTCGCGATTCTTATAAGTTTTCCGCCTAAATCTTGTACTTTCTTGATCTACACGCACTCCTACACCTTTCTATCTTTTGAATCTTAACTTTTAACCGTGAAATCACTAGATTTGAGGTGTTCTAGGATGATGTCATCTTGGGGTTCTTATGAACTTCATGTTTTGGCTTCAATCCACCAAGAACAACTTAGATCTGAACGATTTCCACAAGAATAAACAAAGATCTCTCATAGATCTGAACATATTCATGGTGAAAAGGATTGAAAGATGGTTTTCTAACTTTCTTTCAACTCTTTTACACTCAATGCACTCAAACCCGACGGAATCGGAGCTAGTTCTGATCTTCTACCCGTTCTTGGTGATGTATCGGTTCCAGATCCGAATTCTATCCAAGAGGTATTGACTTCAGGTTTGAACATGAACTGCCGACTCGAACCGTGAACCGGTCAGACTAGGGTGATTCCTGTTCGGTCAGGTCACTTGGGCCGGGTTGAGGGTTCTGTTGTTCAAACATGTTATCAAAATGTCTCGTTTAACGCTACAAAATTTCAAACATGTTATCAAAAGGTCACTTGAAACGGATTACCACCCGATCGGATTGCTATTCAATGGAGTGACCGTCCGATCGTGTGACGTTTAGGGACTTGGACAATTTTCAACAGGTTCAATACAAACGGATTGCCACCCGATCGGATAGCCATCCGATCGAGTGACCGTCCTGCTGTGAACTTTTTCTGAATCTGAGAAGTCTCGCCAATCGGATTGCTGCCCGATCGAACAGCCGTTCGATCGACCGACCTAAAAGGTAGAGATACTTCTCTATTTTCAAAATGCTACAACGAAAACTTCAAAAGACAAGCCATCATACACAAACACATCCATTCCAAACAAGGTAACAATCCACTCGCATGGTCGCCCGATCGGATGACCATCCGAACGGATTGTCACCCGATCGACCGGCCATCCGATCGGATTGCCACCCGATCGGATTACCGTCCGATCCATTGACACTTTGCTCCATTTTACGTATCGCTTATCATTGTTGCTATCGTTCTGATCAGGCTAATTCCGCTCTAAGCGCTCCCTTCAATCCATCATCGCTGTGAGTATACTCGAACCCTTTTTGCGTTACGCACTTTTGGGTGTAACATACGTTACCTATTCTAAATCACCTCGAACACAGTACGCAATACTTTAAACGCTAACCTCTACTGCATGTTATACGTGACTTAATGAATGCTTGTTTGTTATGTTTACACATGGATTGCTGTCTACCTGCCTTAGCAACGATTGTACTATAGTTTGGACTCAGCACATGTTCACTCAGAGGTTGTTAAGGACAATTAATTACATGGCTCACAGTGGTGAGTGTGTATTACGGTCTGCCTTGCGCAGTCAACCCGCAGTCATTGGTATTGATAGGATCATGTCGATAACTTACGTGCTTCATTTCACACTGTGTACGTGCTGGTTATGCGTAAACGATTTCGTACTCTATTATAACTATCAAACTTGTATGCTCACCTTTACACTATGTGTATTGAATTTTACTTTAACGTATGTGACAGGTGTTTAAGATGTTTAGATGCTTGGCTTGCTGCGAAATCGAGGCTAGGAAAGGTCTAGAAACAAATAAACGAATTGTCTGTATTTGAAATCTGAGTTGTCGGAACAGAACAATTTGACTAGATTTTGTCTATAATAATTATGTTACTTTTTATGTCATGGTATGGGACATGATGCTTAAATAATTGGTAATTTTAGTTGTTATGGGAACTTCTGGACAATCTGTTTCGCTCAGTGCCACGCCCCGATGTTTCCGCCATCGGTTGGGGTGTGACAGATTGGTATCAGAGCCATAACTATAGGGAATTAGGCAAGACTAGACCTAGTCCGGGTTGATGTCTTAGAAATGACCTAGTCTATAGTTAGGTACCAACAGACCGACTTGTGCATCCCTGTAGGGGATTATGTACGAGCTTACTTGTTATTTCTCGCTATTCTCGCCTACACTACACTATCACTGCACTCTAGTTTTCGAAACTGAACAGGCAACTAAGTCGAGATTAGGTGTGAAAACCGTAAACTCTCGACTGAATTGCTTGTTTAACCTGTATTTTTATCTACAAACAGGAGAATTTGCGTTAAATCAGGAGTGAAATCCATACTTTGATGCATAATTCTTCTTTATTTTTATAAAAAACAGGAATAAAGTTGTTAAGTCAGGGGTGAAACCCGAACCTTGACGATTTGTTCCGATCCCTAATTTTTATTTTACAAAACTCTCACCAAAGTCTCGACGGACTCCGACGACTTGAAGTTACACTATAACTGGAAGGATGCGTGCATTCGCCCAGATTCGAGGCGAGAGCACAGTCCCAAAGGCGAAAGTGTGCACCAAAAGCCCTTGTGAATAGTCGAATCACTTTGGGTAGTCGAAGTCTACCTAGCCGCAGACAACCCATTCTCGATTTTTATGTGTTTCAATTCTGAGCTCGCTACTGCCGACTCTGATGTATGTCATTTTATGTCGATTTTATGTATTTTATGTGCTGATTATATGATTGTTTGTACGATTTTTGGCAATTTATTCGTTTTCGCTATCGCTTTAATCGACACGCACAACACACTACACAATCGCCCACGAATCGCTGGTCATTGTTCGCAATCGCTGCTCGATACTCGCAATCGCTATAATTAATCGATGTACGCGCTGTGAAGGATAGGGAATACGTGCAACATATAGTTAGGTTTCTGTATTCTGACTGCCTCTTGTGTTTATGTGTTTCCGTGCTCTACGTGTTTATATGCTTCTGTGCTTATGTGCTTATGTGCTTTTGTGCTTATGTGAATCTGTGATTACGTGACTATGTGTATACGTGTTACGTGAACGTGTTCCTGAACTTTAGTAGTACTAGGCGTGTGAGGAGAGATTCGATTATATTGTGTTTGAGTCCTGTGATGATGTCTGTTGCAGACAATGTCCTCATCTGGTTCTCGCGCTACCCAATCCGCTCGCCGAAAGCAGGCCGACAAACGCCTCGCCGTTGTGATCACTAAACAAATGGCGAAGGTTGTTCCACAGATCGTCAGTGAACTGTACGAAAATGTGAGCAAATCTTCTGATGAGTCAAGGACCGAGGCACCCAAGGCTGCTTTCAACTTTAAACAGTTTAAAGCTTGAAGAACCGAAAGAATTTACTGGCGAAGAAGGTCCTACGGCCTTATTTCAATGGTTTGATTCGATCGAGGTCACCCTACACCATAGTGGCTGTCCTGATGACCTCCTCACTCTCAACGCGACCGGCGTCTTCCAGTCCCGCGCTTTAGACTCGAGGACGGCCGAGAGAAACAAACGCGGAAACGACGCAGCTTATGGTTTAACATGGGATGAGTTGAAGAACGTCATGTTAGAAGAGTTCTGCCCTCCCCATGAGCGTCAAAAGTTGCAGGATGAATACTAGCACATCAAGCAAAAGGAGGGTAACAACGCTGCTTTAACTGCTCGCTTCAAGCAGCTCAGCATTATCTGTCATGATCAAGTCAAGACTTCTGATATGGCAATCAAGAAGTATATCCGAGCTCTACCCGACTGCGTCGCAGATTTTCTGCAAGCTTCAAAACCAGGAACAATCAAAGAGAATTACCTGCTTGCCACTGAAATAAACGACAAGCGAGTCAAGTCTAACGTCTGGGATAAAACCGCCAAGAATCTCCACTAAGCTACTACCGTACCAACCGCTGAAACCGCCACCACCCCTCAGTCTTCAAAGGCCTCTCGTCGCAAGAGGAAGAACAATAGCAACTCCAGTAACAAGAATTGCGCTGTAACCACCGCTGCCCCGCTCCAAGCTGTACCTACTCAACAGCAAGCTCAACACCGCCAGGTTGCGGCACCAGTAACTCAAGCACCGCCGACAAAGCGTGCTTACACTGGTCCTCATCCTGCTTGCCCAACTTGCACCTATCATCACCCAGTGGGGATTGCGTGCAGATTTTGTGTACATTGCAACATGTATGGCCACTTTACCGCCAACTGCCGTACAGGTCCTCGACAAGCGCCAGCTCCAGCCACTGCTCATCACGCTCTGCTCCCTTCCCCTCAAGGCCAACAAGCAGCTCCGGCACCCGCGGTCAACGCAAGAGTCTGCTCTGCGTGTGGTGATCCCAACCACTTCGCAAACATGTGCCCCAATAGGGTTGTGAAACAAGAGCCTCAGCAACAGCAGCAGCCTCAGCAGCAACAGCAACAAGCCGCTCGTGCTCGAACTTTCAACATTAACGTGCGCCAGGCTCAGGCCGACAACAACGTGGTCAATGGTACGTTCCTTGTGAATGGTATTTATGCTTCGTGTTTGTTTGATACTGGAGCCGATAACTGCATTGTATCGTTTGAGTTCGAAAAGCTCCTTAATCGTAAGCGCGCCCATCTCCCCTCGACGTTCGATGTTGAAGTTGCTACCGGAAGCACTGTCGTCGTCAACTCTGTTCTTCGTGATTGTACTCTTGAACTCAACAATCACATCTTCCCCATCGATCTTATTCCGATGTAGCTTGGTAGTTTTGATATCATAGTAGGCATGGACTTTCTTCGTGAAAACCATGCTGAAGTTGTTTGCTTCGACAAGATGATTCGATTCTCGCTCGCGAATGGTGATCAATTGTGTGTGTATGGTGAAACTCTATCGAAGGATCTCAAGCTTATGTCATGTATCCAATCTAGCAAGTATCTCCGCAAGGAATACAGAGCTTTCTTGGCTAACATTGTAGTAGCGGAGAAGGAAAAGAAAGAAAAGACTGAAGTGAAAGACGTCCCCGTTGTTTGTGAATTCCCCAACGTTTTTCCTGAAGATCTTCCAGACTTACCGCCAAGTCATGATATCGACTTTCGCATCGACCTCATTCCAGGAGCAAACCCTGTTGCTAGAGCTCCGTATCGACTCGCTCCGTCGAAATGCGCGAACTCTCGAGTCAGCTCCAGGAATTGCTTGACAAAGGCTTTATTCGCCCTAGCACCTCCCCTTGGGGCGCACCAGTCCTTTTCGCCAAAAAGAAGGATGGGTCGTTCCGGATGTGCATCGACTATCGGGAG
>JARYGA010023796.1:0-20622 GCA_030545235.1 Helianthus tuberosus | reverse complement strand
GAAGCGAGTCCTAAAGGTCGTTTTAGGGATATTTCCTTCTTGTATTCACAGTTGAGGACACCCTGTCCTCAAGTCGATCTTTGAGTGGTAACTAGAACCTGACGATTGGTCTGTGCATGTCATCAATCCTTGGCAAAGGATACCGATCCTTGATATCCAATTCTCTGGAATTGATGCAAAGTGGAAACTGTCAACTTCCTTCTTGTGTCCTTAACTAAGGACACCATGTCCTTAATTCCATCTTGGAGTAGTAGCTGGGATTTTGTAGTTGGTTGACAAGTCATCGGTTCTCGGTAAGGGGTACCGATTCTTGTTGGTTAGTTGTCTATCTCCCTGTAACCCATGCGTAATACTTTTCTCCCTCATTATTCCCTCTGATTTCTTCTCAGATTGGGCTCTATATGCGTGTAAAAACTGTTGTCCTGTTTCCTGACGAATAACACTGGGGCTTCCCAAGGTGAGAAACGCAGCCTGGTAGATTTCCTCAGCTCTCACAGCTGCATCAGAGGCTCTTGTATCTCGGACGAAACTAGTTGGTAAGGAGACATCTTGTCACTGGTGCCGATCCTAGCACAAGGTTCATCCTAAACTTCTCGTGTCATTGTGGGGGGGGGGGGGGGTTTCCTGGCAAATCTTCAGGGAAGGCTTCTTGGTTTCTTAAGTTTCCAAAATATAGTACTTAATCTTTCGCTTAACTAACCTTCCATTCGCCAATTCTAAAGAATAGGGGACGTATATTCTACTTGAAACTAGGCCAAGTAGTTCTTAAGTTCTAAGGATACGAGATTAAAGTTGATACATGTATTAATCAGAAATGGATGCATAAGGTTGGTTAATAGGGAACGTACCCGTAACCGCATCTGGGTCCTGGCGTGCTTCACGAGCTCCGATCGTGAAGACCCTTCCTAGCTTGGTTCTTCCTAGGGAAATCTGTCCTAAAGTGCCCTGTTTCACCACACCTGTAGCAGCCTGGAATTTTCCCATTATCTCTTCCGTCTAGATCCTTCGCCCAACAGGCATCCTTGTTGTGGCCTTCTTTTCCACACTTTCCGCACTTAGGCCTCAGACATCGACCTTCATGGTAAAAATTGCATTCCTTGCACCTCGGCTTAGTCCCCAAGTAAACCTTACCACCAGCCTTATTAGCGGCTCCATAAGCTTTCCTGCCACGCGACGGGTTCACTTCCTTTCTCTTGTTTGCTTTAGAGCTTCCATAGCTGACTTGGGTGCCTATCTTTAGGTTTGAAGACTTCCTCTTCCTGTTGCCTAATGACTCCACATGAGTCTCTTTCTTGTTATCCGCAGATTCCGAAAATTTTCCCATGCGTAGAGCTTCTTCAGTAAGAGTGACACTCAAATCGATAGCCTCTGTGATGGTTGGGGGCCTTGAGGTAGTAACCATGCTCCTGATTTGAGGTGTAAGTCCCCAAATGAATCCCTCAATCCTCTTGAATTCCGGCTTGATTAAGTAGGGAACGACCCTAGACAAGTCGTGAAATCACTGGACGTACTCAGAAATCTTCGGCCCGTCCATTTTCAAATTCCAGAACTCCACCTCAAGCTTCTGGATTTCAGCCCTAGAACAGTATTTCTTCTCCATCATTTCCTTAAGCTCCTCCCAGCTCAGTGCATGAGCAGCATCTTCACCAAGGGTCTGAACCTGAAGGTTCCACCAGGAGAGTGCGCCATCTAAAAAC
Source organism: Helianthus tuberosus (assembly GCA_030545235.1). Taxonomy (NCBI): domain Eukaryota; kingdom Viridiplantae; phylum Streptophyta; class Magnoliopsida; order Asterales; family Asteraceae; genus Helianthus; species Helianthus tuberosus. Next base: position 18,925 of record JARYGA010023796.1, on the reverse strand, counting down.
AACCCTGAGATAAAGGTAACACTCCGTTGGGGCGAACAGTTACTCATTCTTAGAACGGAGTCAGTCTTTTCTGCCCAACGAACAAATGCAACGGCACCTCCTGTGCTGTCAAAGTTTAATGGCTTGCAGTCCAGGAACTGTTTATAAGTGCAACCAGTTGGAGGGTTAATTCCAGAAGTGCCACCGTTGCGTTCAGAGTGGAGGGCTTCATGCTGCGCTATAGCTTAGGAAATGCGCTCATTGAGTTCGCCCTCAGTTAACGTAATGGTGTCCGTGTCACGTCTGGGCGGCATTTCCGTCTGTCAAAATGGTAGGGAGTAGGTTAGACAACATTCCATAATTGTCTACAAGATACATATTACCACAAGCAAACATGTAATCACCCAATAGCACATGCATATATAATCAACAATGTATGAGCGAGGAAACAATTACTGGGCCCTCACATAGGCTTGGCAACTTGGCTTATTGTTTGTAATGGGAAAAATAAAATGAACTCGAGGCTACATCTCCTTGGTCATACAAGTTTCATGAAGTGGTAGTTGTTTTCCTTCTTCATAGCTTTACAAGACGGGTATACTTCCCTTGAGATGGGGTGTCACGGCCCCAGCCCCGGTTTGACCCGGTCAGGAGCCGCGGGACAGGAACCCGTGGCATTTAATTGATGCGACAGTGGAAGTTTTGAACAGGATCTTTTAAAACTTGAAATGCCCGATTATTTTATTTCATAATTCGGGATAAACCCCGTAAATTTACAATAGAGGAATTTTACTAGGAAATTCCCTGATTTATTAAAACATGTTTATTTATTTTAACCGAGCCACCTCTTCAAGCTTGTTAGTGCTCCGTAGCACGTTTTCCTTGATTTACAGCAGGTCGCCTGAAACATGTTTTAAAAATATTTTTGTCAGCGGGGAAATACTGGTGAATCATTCATTTTGCATAAAATGACACATAGTTATAAATTACAGCATAAGAGCGATTACAATGGCTTCTATCTTATTTTTATCTGGCGTCGTGTCACCAGGTGACGATGGTCATACCACTATTGGGTCTTTCCCCAAGTAGTGACGTTTATCACTGTTAGGATTTATTAGCCTAACCCGTGAGAAATTAGTAATGTGCACAATACCCCACTAGCCAGTGATTAAGATAACCACGACTTAATCCCTGTAATTATAACATTTGAAAATACTTGGAGTATTGTAAAACATTTGATAAAAAGAGAATGACTCACTTTGCAGATTTATATGCGACAGAGTTTAGCCTACTGATTAGCCTGATAACCTAATTTAAATAACAATGCACACGAACTAGGTCAGTAACTAATACAGCATTTATGATAACTCACGAGATTAAACCCTCACGACAAATGACAAAGTGCAATACTTAAACATCCATCGAATTCACGACGAATGACAAAGTATAAACCCAATTTGAGCAGCATTTAAACATTCATCGGATAGTTTCAATCGATCGGACATTGAAACATAGCAGCGATCGAGTTAATACCCGGTATCGTAGCAGCTAGGGCTGTAAACGAACCAAACGTTTAGCGAACAGTTCGTGAACCGTTCGGCGGGAAGTTCGTTTATGTTCGTTCAATTAGCTTAACGAACAAACACAAATAAAAAAATTCGTTCGGTTAGCTTAGCGAACGAACACGAACATACGTCTCGTTCGTTCGATTGCGTTCGTGAACGTTCGGTAATATGTTCGGTTACGTTTGTCCATGTTCGTTTGATTATATTAAAAATAATATATAAGAAACCTTTTATCTAAACATATTGAAAACTTGAAACCCTGTTTTTTTTCTAAGTTAGCTAAAATTTGGACGTGCTAAGACATTTTTGGGGATAATTATGTCTAAGTTAGTTAAAGTTGATTCATCGTTTGGTGGTGTATTAGACTTCTTCTGTTTTGATTTATCATTTGATGGTTGTATTTAACTACTTATATCCAATGTTTAAGGATAATAATAGTTTTATTTTTTTATTTTCAAGTTAAATGTTCATTTGCGTTCTTTATTGTTCGTTTGCGTTCGTTTGTGTTTGAGACCAATGTTCACGAACTGTTCGTGAACAACTGAATTTCCTTAACGAACGAACACGAACATAAACTTATGTTCGGTATGCGTTCGTGAACAGTTCACGAACATGTTAATTTCAGTAACGAACGAACACGAACATGGCCTTGTTCGTGTTCGTTCGGTTCGTTTACAGCCCTAGTAGCAGCGTCTCGCTATAATAATTGAAATTTCGACTTTGGAGCAGTAAGAATTCGTTTTCGAATTGAAATTTTGACACCATCGAACTGCTCAGGAGCTAAGCTATTTATAGGTGAAATTCAGGCCTGTCACGGCCCGCGTGAACCTCCAGCCAACCTTTACGCGGCCCGCGTGGAGGTCTATTTCATTGACTAGGGCTAGCGTGTCACGCCTAGGCTCGACACGTGTGTGACGCGTGGCCCGACATGCTTATCCGGTCAACCACACTTTGACGCGGCCCGCGTAAGGCTAAGCTAACCCTTATGCGGCCCGCCTGAAACCCACAATTTTTTATTTCTTAGTTTTTCATGCACAGTAGGGTTTCAGGGGTCCGTGTTTTTACTTTCGGGTTATTTTGGGAAAATTTTGAGAGTCCTTACATCCTCACCACCTTATTTAAAATCTCGTCCTCGAGATTCACTGGAATAATTGAGGATATTTCCGCTTCATTTCTGATTCTAGCTCCCAAGTGTACTCCGGTCCTCTTTTGGAATCCCACTTGACTTTGACCAGCACTAGTCGTTTGTGCTTGAGAAACTTGACCTTTCTGTCTTCTATGTGTAGTGGTTTCTCAGCAAATTTTAGCTTTTCATTTACCTCTACATCTTGAAGAGGTACTATCAGCGATTCGTCCGATAAACATTTCTTGAGGTTGGATACATGAAACACATCATGTACTCTAGCTAATTCTTCTGGTAGTTGTAAACGATAAGCAACTGGTCCTATACGTTGGATCACTGGAAATGGTCCCACGTATCTTGGACTTAGTTTTCCTTTCTTACCAAAACGCACTACTCCTTTCCAAGGAGAGACTTTCAAGAGTACCTTGTCTCTAGCTTGGAACTCTAGTGGTTTGCGTTGATTGTCGGCATAACTTTTCTGACGATCCCGAGCCGTTTTCAATCTTTCCTTGATCTGAGTGATCTTGTCGGTAGTTTCTTGTACAATTTCAGGACCTGATAATTGACTTTCTCCTATTTCTGCCAAGCAAACTGGAGTTCTGCACTTTCGTCCATACAGTGCTTCGAATGGGGCAGCTTCAATGCTTGTATGATAACTATTATTATAGGAGAATTCAATTAAAGGTAGGTGGTCATCCCAGTTGCCACCAAAATCTATTATACATGCTCGGAGCATGTCTTCTAGGGTTTGTATCATCCTTTCACTTTGTCCGTCTGTTTGAGGATGATATGCCGTACGTAAATTTAGTCGGGTTCCCATTGCTTCATGGAAACTAGTCCAGAAATGGGAAGTGAAACGACTATCCCTATCTGATACAATGGAGAGCGAAACTCCATGTAAGGATACTAGTTCATCTACATACAACTTGGCTAACTGTAACAACCCTCGGTAAAACCAACACACTCATGTTATTTCCGACACTCTAGTATATTTTAAATTACCCTTAAATGTCTTTAAATACACCCCGTATGTTAAAACGAGCCCGAAATATATTATCACATATAAATTAAATTAAAAACAATAAAAATTAAGCTGAGGCGGGCCGCGTAGACCCACCCCAAGCTTTTATGCGGGCAGTATCAGGGTTGAAACTTGATATCGTTGATTTCTTTTGTTCAAGCGGGCCGCGTAAGAGTTCCCGTTTAGTTAACGCGGGCCGCGAGAAATGAACAACACGACAACACCCTGAGCCGACACGTGTCGACATCGTGGCGGGTCTAGATCATGACCGGGACAAGCTACGCGTTGACCCAGCTTTGACGCGGGCCGCGTAAGCCTTGCCTGTGTTTTACGCGGGGCGCGTGGGAGTCCAATATCAGCACCTATATAAGCAGGCAACGAGTTTTCGTTTTCCGTCGCTCATTCCTTTCATTCTCAATCACAATTTCTGTAGTGGGCTTATAATACGCGGATATTATACCCCCTAATTAGCAAGGTTCTGCTCCGTTGTAAGTATTATAACCCCGGTTTCATAGTAGATACGCTGCCCAATTGATTTAGGGTTCCGTAATAATTGTCGTGGTTCTGCCTGACGTAGTTGTTGGAATGCCGTCTCGGGGAAGGTATCATTAATATTTTCAAAGGGTTATGATACTAATCAATGTACATTTGTATAAATTATAGATTATATCCAGGAAACCCTTACGCGAAGTCTAAGATAGCAAAGTGAATTTATCCTCTTTTTGTTAACCTTTTTGGAATGTTTTACAAAACCTTAATTGTTTTACAATGTGATTAAGCGGTGATTGAGTCTTTGTAGTTCTTCAATTACTGCCGGTATGTTGGGGTTTTGTATACAAAATTTACTACCTTGTGAGTAGTAAGTCGGGGTTGACAGTACGTTACCATTGGACAACGAGTTAGCCAATGTGTAATATGACCCACAAGTCAGGATTGACAATACTGAGTGAGTAATTGTGTAGAAATAAACAATGTGATCGCTCTCAATACTGTTTTAAATGATAAAATGTTTCTTGATTAAACTGGGATTCACTCACCAGTATTTCCCACTGACAAATGTTTTTAAAACGCGTTTCAGGTAACACAATGTGATAGCCAATTAGTAAAAAGCCAGCTGGAGAGCACTGAAGGCTTGGGAAAAATGTGGCTATAAAAGTTACCTAAAAGACGATGTTTTAAATTAAATAAAATAGGGTTTATCCCTATAAATATATTGTAATAAGAAACTTGGATTTTACCCATGTGATTATTAATATCAAATATGGTGGTTTTACTCTGATAAACATTTCCTAACTACGGTCCTGATGTAAATTTCGCTGCCAAATTTAAACAAACTGATACCACCGTCACTGAGTTCGTGTCCGCCCGTTCCTGGGGATCAGGGATCGGGGGGTTGCGACAAGAGGTGGTATCAGAGCCTAGCCACTGGTCTAAGCCAAAGAAGTGTTCTGCTGACACTTAAAATTTAAATTTTGTGTTAGGAAGTAAATTATGGAAATACGTGCATAACTGTATTTATTTGTTATCTGTTATTTAACTATTTGTTAGTTTACAGTATGAGTGATCAAGGACCCTCAGATATGAGTCGTCAGTTGTCTGATTCACCTAGGAGTGAAGGTACCTCATCACAGCTTGCCCTTTCTGGGTATTCTGCTGATCAGGAAGACAGGATGTTTGCTTTTAAAGCTCAGTTAGAAGAGCCATTCCCTCCTAAGAAACGAGGATGGTTCAGTAAGTAAGCTTTTGCACGTAGGAAAAGAATGCGAAAGTTGCAACAGCAAAGGGCCTTAGCAGCCATTAAGCGAGAGACAGATGCCCATACACAGGATATGCTCAATAGAAGCCTAGCTAATTTCCATATCCTAGCTACAACTGCTGCTGACCCAAGTCTGGAGCAAATAATAGCACCCCAACCACAATTGCAAATCCCTGATCAACCCATGGAGATAGAAAACCCTGAAAACCAGGTGGAAATGCATGACTTCAACCCAGAAGAAATCCCTAGGGTACCAACACCTAACCCCCTAGATCCAAATTACGACCCCTGGTGGCACGATAATAGGGACTTTGTGCAACGTTACCCAATTCATGAAGACGCACCTATACAGAACATAGAAGCCTACCCAGGTATGGACCCTTTAGATCTCTATTACCAAGATGATTATATTAGGGAGATCTTAGAAGATCCTTACCGATTTCAGGCACTTTCACCCCCATATCAGGAACCCGCACCCCAGATTCCAAACCCAGTCCTAGAACCTGCACCCCAATGAGTGCAGAAAACGTGCAAGAACTTAGGACTTTTTTGGAGGAAATTTTAGAAAGCAGTGAGAGAATGAGACAGGTGGGAGAGCGTCTCGTATGGAAATACGATGAACGCAATATGGATTTTTGGATAAATCCATATCCGTGATGTGATGGAGGAGAAAGTAATAGTAAGAATAATATAATATAATAAAATAAAAATAAAATAAAATATGTGTGTACGGATGCATATTACTATTAGTGTGATTCTATTTATGTTGGTATTGTAATTTTATTTCAGTACTAGAATGTAATAGATGCATAATAGTATATGAAAATAGAGTAAAAGTCGCAATGATCGACGTTTTTGGCTAGATTGCGTATCATGTGATTAACTATATTAAATATTATCTTGTGATATTAATATGGGATAAATGTTTAAAATTCAGATGGCCGACGAAGGAAATCAAGGAAATCTGAATAATGATAACCAGAGTAACATTAACGTGGTTAATGAGAATCCAAGTATCAATAACAATGGAAATCAAATGGATAATAGTGTTGTTCAACACATAGTGGCACAAGGAATTATAGATGCAATGCCATTTATTATTCAAACTATTCAAGAAGCGAATAATAAAAGTAAGCATAGCAGTAAGCGACCCATCGAACCCGAAAACAGCGTGAACAATGGACCTGTACTTCAAATGCCTATTCCCAAAAGGAGAAGAACAGTGTCTTACGGTTGTTCTAATAAAGAATTCTGGTCTTGTAAACCAATGGAATTATCGGGCAATGAAGGGGCCATTGCAACCCTACACTGGATAGAGAAAACTGAGGCAGTCTTAAGAATAAGCAAGTGTGCTGAAGAAGATAAGATACTGTTTGCTTCTAATCTGTTTAAGAATTCAGCACTAGAATGGTGGAACACTATCCTCCAATCAAGAGGAAGTGATAGAACTTACAATATGGAATGGGAAGAATTTAAGAACAAGGTAGAAAGGAAATTCTGCCCACCAAATGAAAAGGAACATATAGCAAACAAATTCCTAAACCTTAGAATGACTGGTGTGGATAGTAAGGGATACACTAAAATATTTTTCGAATATGCTAGAATAGTGCCAACCCTTGCATCACCAGAGCCAGTATTAATCTCCCATTACATCTGGGGATTAATTGGAGAGATTAGACACGTAGTCAAGGCAGCTAGACCTCAAACCATAGAAGAAGTTGTAGAACTAGCAAATACCTTAACAGATGAATTAGTTCGTACCCGAGAGGAGGATCAAAGGAGGAACCTAACCCAGAAACTCACACAAGAATTTCGTTCTAACCATGGGAGAAATATAGGTTCTACCTCTGCACCTTACTGTAAGAATTGCAAAAGAAAGCATTCAGGAAGATGCTCTATATATTGTAACTTTTGCAAAATATCGGGACACAAGGAAGAAAACTGCAGGAAGAAAGCTAATAACAAGATATGTTACAACTGCGGAGAACAAGGTTATATCAAGCTTAGTTGTCCAAAATTAACTCCTACTGCAAACAACAAGAATACTCAAAATGCTAGAGCATTTGTTCTAACTGCAGATGAAGCCAAAATGATTCCAAATGTCATAGCTGGTACGTTTTTAGTTAATGATATTTTTGCTAAAGTATTATTTGACTCTGGTGCAAACCAAAGTTTTATTAATACATCATTTTGCAAATTTATAAATCAATCATTAACTAAACTACCACAAGAATGCTTAGTGGAGACAGCTAATGGAGAAACCATTAGAATTTCTGAAATCTTGCATGGAGCAAGTATAGAAATTTTAAATCAGAAATTTATTGCAAATCTTTATCCTATGAATCTGGCAGGATTTGATGTTGTTTTAGGAATGGATTGGTTACTAGCCAATAAAGCCAGTATTTTATGTGATCAAAAGTCAATCCAATTAAATTCACCAAAAGGTAAAATGATAACAATAAAAGGAGATAAACCATCTAAATCTACAAAATTTATCTCTGTGATGGAAACTGTAAGATACATAAGAAAAGGATCATTAGTGTATTTGATTTCAATAATCACTAACACTAAAGGAAAGGATTTAAAAGATATTACAGTGGTATCTCAGTTTTTAGATGTATTTCCAAAAGAATTACCAGGACTACCACCAAATAGAGAAGTCGAATTCAGAATTCATTTAATACCAGGAACATCACCGATTGCCAAAGCACCTTATCGTTTGGCACCTGCAGAAATGCAAGAATTAAAGAAACAATTAGATGAATTATTGGAGAAAGGATTTGTACAACCAAGTTCGTCGCCATGGGGAGCGCCGATACTATTTGTTAAAAAGGACGGATCCTTGCGTATGTGCATTGATTACCGTGAATTAAACAAGGTCACGATTAAGAACCGGTACCCATTACCGAGAATCGATGATCTATTCGATCAACTGCAAGGAGCTCGATTTTTCTCAAAAATCGATTTAAGATCAGGATATCATCAATTAAAGGTACAGGAAGAGGATATTCCTAAAACCGCATTCAGAACAAGGTATGGTCATTATGAATTTACTGTCATGCCATTTGGTTTAACCAATGCCCCAGCTGCATTTATGGACATGATGAATCGAATATGTAAGCCATATTTGGATAAATTCATAATTGTCTTCATAGATGATATTCTCATTTACTCTAAGAATAAAGAAGATCATGCAAAGCATTTGCACGCACTTTTAAGTTTATTAAAAATGGAAAAGCTTTATGCTAAATTTTCTAAGTGCGAATTTTGGTTAGAACAGGTACAATTTCTTGGACACTTAGTCAACCATGAAGGAATTCATGTAGATCCAACAAAGATCGAGGCAATTACTAAATGGAAAACCCTTGAGTCGCCAACTGAGGTTAGAAGTTTATTAGGATTGGCCGGTTATTATAGAAGATTTATTCAAGATTTTTCTAGAATAGCCATTCCCTTAACTAAGCTAACCTACAAATCTGTTAAGTTTGAATGGGGATTAAAACAAGAAGAAGCTTTTAGAATTCTTAAGCAAAGATTAACCCATACACCCATATTAGCGTTACCAGAAGGAACTGAAGACTTTGTAGTATATTGTGACGCTTCTAAATTAGGTTATGGATGTGTGTTGATGCAACGACAAAAGGTTATAGCTTATGCATCTAGACAACTTAAGAATCATGAAGAGAATTATTCAACCCATGATCTAGAACTAGGAGCTATAATTTTTGCTCTTAAAATTTGGAGACATTACCTTTATGGTAGTAAGTTTACCATATTCACTGATCATAAGAGTTTAAGGTATATTTTCAAGCAAAAGGATTTGAATATGAGACAAAGACGCTGGATGGAGATGCGTAGTGATTATGATTGTGATGTCCAGTATCATGAAGGAAAAGCAAATGTAGTAGCAGACGCTTTAAGTCGAAAGTATCATGAAAAGCCAAAAAGAGTACGTTCTCTTAAATTAAATCTACAAGTAGATTTAAATGATCAGATAAGAGAAGCATAAGAATAAGTAATCAGGGATGATACTGAAAAAGTAAAAGGTATGCTAAAAGAATTAAACAAGGAACATATGGAATTTGGAGATTCCATGAAAAGAGAATGTGGATACCTAAATTAGAAAACCTACGTTATCGTATTTTAGAAGAAGCCCATAAGTCTAAATATACGATGCATCCAAGAAATGATAAAATGTACCAGGATTTAAGGAAAAATTTCTGGTGGATAGGAATGAAAAAGGACATAGCAGCCTATGTTTCTAAATGTTTAACTTGTTCACAAGTTAAAACTGAACACCAGAAACCCTCAGGTTTGTTACAGCAATTAGAAATGCCAGTGTGGAAGTGGGAATTGATAACAATGGATTTTGTTACTAAATTACCCAAAACAAAGAAAGGAAATGATACAATCTGGGTGATTGTAGATAGGCTAACCAAGTCAGCTCATTTCCTATCAATGAAAGAAACTTTCAGTATGGAACAATTAGCTAAATTATATGTAAATGAAATTGTTTCTTTACATGGCATTCCTTTATCAATTGTTTCTGATAGAGATAGCCGATTTACCTCTCATTTTTGGTCAAGTTTCCAAAAGGCAATGGGAACCAAGTTAAAATTAAGCACAACTTAACATCCTCAAACCGATGGACAAAGCGAAAGAACAATTCAAATGATGGAAGACATGCTTAGAGCTTGTGTAATTGATTTTGGAGGTAATTGGGACAATCACTTACCTTTAATAGAATTTTCTTACAATAATAGTTATCACACAAGTATCAATGCTGCACCATTCGAAGCACTTTATGGACGAAAGTTCCGAACCCCAGTCTGTTGGGCAGAAATTGGGGAAAAGCAACTATCTGGACCTGAGATAGTGCCAGAAACAACTGATAAGATTATTCAAGTCAAGGAACGACTGAAAGCAGCACGTGATCGACAGAAGAGTTATTGGAGTTTAAAGTAGGAGATAAAGTATTGTTGAAATGTCTCTCCTTGGAAAGGAGTAGTAAGATTCATCAAACGAGGAAAACTAAGTCCTAGGTATGTTGGACCTTTGGAGATTATTAAAAGAATAGGACCCGTAGTCTATCAGCTAGAACTGCCACGTATTGGCAGGAATACATGATGTATTTCATGTATCAAATCTCAAAGTGTTTAACTGATGAATCACTGATAGTGCCTCTTAAAGATATAGAGGTAAATGAACAAATTAAGTTTATAGAAAGGCCCCTACAAATTGAAGACAGGAAATTCAAGAATCTCAAGCATAAGAGACTAATTCTGGTCAAAGTAAAATGGGACCCCAAAAGAGGACCTGAGTACAGATGGGAACTTGAATCGGAAATGCAAAGGAAATATCCGTACTTGTTCCAGTAAGATCTCGAGGACGAGCTCTAAAACAAGGTGGAGAGAATGTAACAACCCTCTGTAAAACCAACACCCTCATGTTATTTCCGACACTCTAGTATATTTTAAATTACCCTTAAATGTCTTTAAATACACCCCGTATGTTAAAACGAGCCCGAAATATATTATAACATATAAAATAAATTAAAAACAATAAAAATTAAGCTGAGGCGGGCCGCGTAGACCCACCCCAAGCTTTTACGCGGGCAGTATCAGGGTTGAAACTTGATATCGTTGATTTCTTTAGTTCAAGCAGGCCGCGTAAGAGTTCCCGTTTAGTTAACGCTGGCCGCGAGAAATGAACAACACGGCAACACCCTGAGCCGACACGTGTCGACATCGTGGCGGGTCTAGATCATGACCGGGACAAGCTACGCGTTGACCCAGCTTTGACGCGGGCCGCGTAAGCCTTGCCTGTGTTTTACGCGGGGCGCGTGAGAGTCCAATATCAGCACCTATATAAGCAGACAACGGGTTTTCGTTTTCCGTCGCTCATTCCTTTCATTCTCAATCACAATTTCTGTAGTAGGCTTATAATACGCGGATATTATACCCCCTAATTAGCAAGGTTCTGCTCCGTTGTAAGTATTATAACCCCGGTTTCATAGTAGATATGCTGCACGAATGATTTAGGGTTCCGTAATAACTGTCGTGGTTCTGCCCGACGTAGTTGTTGGAATGCCGTCTCGGGGAGGGTATCACTAATATTTTCAAAGGGTTATGATACTAATCAATGTACATTTGTATAAATTATAGATTATATCCGGGAAACCCTTACGCGAAGTCTAAGATAGCAATGTGAGTTTATCCTCTTTTTGTTAACCTTTTTGGAATGTTTTACAAAACCTTAATTGTTTTACAATGTGATTAAGCGGTGATTGAGTCTTTGTAGTTCTTCAATTACTGCCGGTATGTTGGGGTTTTGTATACAAATTTTACTACCTTGTGAGTAGTAAGTCGGGGATGACAGTACGTTACCATTGGACAACGAGTTAGCCAATGTGTAATATGACCCACAAGTCAGGATTGACAATACTGAGTGAGTAATTGTGTAGAAATAAACAATGTGATCGCTCTCAATACTGTTTTAATTGATAAAATGTTTTTTGATTAAACTGGGATTCACTCACCAGTATTTCCCACTGACAAATGTTTTTAAAACACGTTTCAAGTAACACAATGTAACAGCCAATTAGTAAAAAGCCAGCTGGAGAGCACTGAAGGCTATTAAAAATGTGGCTATAAAAGTTACCTAAAAGACGATGTTTTAAATTCAATAAAATAGGGTTTATCCCTATAAATATATTGTAATAAGAAACTTGGATTCTACCCATGTGATTATTAATATCAAATATGGTGGTTTTACTCTGATAAACATTTCCTAACTACGGTCCTGATGTAAATTCCGCTGCCAAATTTAAACAAACTGATACCACCGTCACTGAGTTCGAGTCCGCCCGTTCTCGGGGATCAGGGATCGGGGGTTGCGACACTAACCTTTCCATGCTAAAGGTTTCTTTCATGGGTAGAAAATGAGCTGATTTGGTTAATCGATCCATAATCACCCAAATCGCATCATTACCTTTTCTGGTTTTGGGTAACTTAGTAACAAAATCCATAGTTATAAATTCTCATTTCCGTACAGGCATTTCTAATTGTTGTAGTAGACCTGAGGGTTTCTGGTGTTCTGTTTTAACTTGTGAGCAAGTAAGACACTTAGAAACATATTTAGCTATGTCCTTTTTCATTCCTATCCACCAGAAATTATTCCTTAAATCTTGGTACATCTTATTGTTACCGGGATGTACAGTATAACTAGATTTATGAGCTTCCTCTAGAATCTTATTTCTTAATTCTCCCTGTTTAGGTACCCATATTCTTTTCTTGTGGAATCTCCAAATTCCATCACTTCCTTGTTCTAATTCTTTTACTCGTCCCTTCATTCCTTCAGCCTTATCTTCAATTGCTGTTTCTTGAACATTCTTCAGTTGTTCCATTAGATCTAACTGTAGATTTAATCTAAGAGCAAGAACTCGTCGTTGTTTCTCATGGTACTTACGACTTAAGGCATCTGCAACTACGTTTTCCTTTCCTTCGTGATATTGGATATCACAGTCGTAGTCACTTAGAATCTCCATCCATCTCCTTTGCCTCATGTTCAATTCTTTTTGCCTAAAGATGTATTTTAAGCTTTTATGATCCGTATAGACAGTAAACTTACTTCCATACAGATAATGTCTCCAAATCTTAAGGGCAAAAATTATGGCTCCTAACTCTAAGTCATGAGTCGTATAGTTTTCCTCATGCTTTTCAATTGTCTTGAGGCATACGCAATTACCTTCTTGCGTTGCATTAACATGCATCCTAATCCTAGCTTAGAAGCATCACAATATACTTCAAAATATTCGGTTCCTTCTGGTAAGGCTAGAATTGGAGCATTTGTTAACTTTTGCTTTAAAATCCTAAAGGCTTCTTCTTGCTTAGGTCCCCATTCAAACGTAACCGCTTTACATGTTAGCTTAGTTAATGGTACAGCTATCTTGGAAAAATCCTTAATAAACCGTCTATAATATCCGGCTAATCCTAAAAAGCTTCTAACTTCCATAGCTGTCTGTGTAACTTTCCATTTGATGATTGCTTCTATCTTAGCAGGATCTACGTGAATACCTTTGTGATTCACCATGTGACCTAAAAATTGCACTTCCTATAGCCAAAATTCACACTTCGAGAATTTGGCGTAAAGTTTCTCCCTTCTTAATAAGGTTAAGAGTGCATGCAAATGCTGACAGTGCTCGTCCTGACTTTTGGAATAAATGAGTATATCGTCGATGAAGACAATTACAAATTTATCCAAATACGGTTTACAGATTCTATTCATCATGTCCATGAATGCCGCAGGTGCATTCGTTAGTCCGAAGGGCATGACTGTAAACTCGTAATGACCATACCTAGCTTTGAAAGCAGTTTTAGGTATGTCCTCTTCTTGTACCTTCAATTGATGGTATCCGGAGCGTAAGTCGATCTTAGAAAAATATCTAGCTCCCTGAAGTTGATCAAAAAGATCATCGATCCTAGGTAATGGGTATCGATTTTTAATTGTAACCTTATTTAATTCCCTATAATCGATACACATTCTCATCGAACCATCTTTCTTCTTTACAAACAACACTGGTGCTCCCTATGGGGATGAACTAGGTTGTATGAATCCTTTACTTAACAATTCATCTAACTGTTTCTTTAGTTCTATCATTTCTATGGGTGCTAACCGATAAGGTGCTTTGGCTATCGGTATAGTTCCAGGAATTAGATGAATCCTAAATTCTACCTCCCTATCGGGTGGTAATCCTGGTAGTTCTTATGGGAATACCTCTGGGTATTCTGAAACTACAGGAATTTCCTTAAGTTCCTTTCCCTTTGTGTTAATGATTACTGAAATCATATACACTATTCCTTGCTTGCGTTCATAACTAGCAACTTTCATTACTGAAATGAACTTCATGGGTTTTCTTGGCTTATCTCCTGCAATCATAATTACTTCTCCAGTGGTTGTACGAATTTCGATGGAGTTTTTATCACAAAGGATTCGAGCATGGTTGGTTACTAACCAATCCATTCCTAACACGACATCGAATCCGGCTAAATTCATAGGTAACAGGTTTGCAGAAAATTTATGACCTAAGAGTTCAATCTTTCCTTCTCGCAAAACCTTATCTATGTTAACAGAATTTCCATCTGCCATTTCGACTGTAAAAATCTGCCTAAGGTTGGTTAAGGGTAAGTTAAGTGCTTGGCAGAATGAAGTATTTATAAAACTTTGGTTTGCACCAGAGTCAAATAATACTTTTGCATAAACGTTGTGGACTAGAAACGTACCAGCTATCACGTCAGGGATTAGCTCGGCTTCCTGAGTAGTTAACTGGAAGGCTCTCACATTCTTCTTGGTGGCTCCTTCTGCAAGTTTGGCTTTGTTATCAGCTGGTTTGGCCAATTTCGGGCAGTCTGGCCTAAAATGTCCAGCTTCTCCACAGTTGTAGCAAACTGTTGCTTTCTTCTTTCTGCAATCTTCCTCTTGGTGTCCTGGATTTTTTCAAAAATTGCAATATCCTTTGCATCTTCCAAAATGCTTTCTTTTGCAGGAATTGCAAAATGGAACAGTGGAAGATTGCCTGGTCCCTCTTTTCTTGAAGTTGCTGCTATTACCCATACAAAATCCTTGGGTAATCTTTTGGGCTACTTCCTTTTTCCGGTTTTCTTCACTTGTGCGTACCAGCTCGTCAGTTAGGGTGTTA
The DNA here is from genome assembly GCA_030545235.1 of Helianthus tuberosus. Taxonomy (NCBI): domain Eukaryota; kingdom Viridiplantae; phylum Streptophyta; class Magnoliopsida; order Asterales; family Asteraceae; genus Helianthus; species Helianthus tuberosus. The sequence goes on along the minus strand of JARYGA010023796.1, from coordinate 3,784 downwards.
GCTAATTCCACAGCATCGTCAATAGTGCGAGGTCTCGCAACTTTAACGATATTACGGATTTCGCCAATCAATCCCCAAATATAGCGGGAAATAAGCACCGGTTCTGGCGAAGCCAGGGTTGGTACCACTCTCGTATACTCGAAGAATGTCGAAGTATACCCTCGACAATCTACACCAATCATCCGATGGTTCAGGAACTTATTCGCCATTTGTTCCTTTTCATATTCGGGACAAAATTTTCTTTCCATAAGCTGCTTAAATTCTTCCCAACTCATGGCATATGCCATATTTCTTCCTTTGGCTTGAAGTATCGTGTTCCACCATTCTAACGCCCCTTCTTTAAAAAGATGCGACGCATACATGACCTTGTCTTCTTCAGCACATTTACTTATCATAATTACTGCTTCAGTTTTCTCCAACCAACGCAGTGCTGCAGTCGCCCCTTCATTGCCTGCAAATTCAGCTGGTTTACAAGCAAGAAACTCCTTGTAAGTGCAACCAGGCGTTGCAACTTTCATTCTTTTGAGAATTGGGGCTTGCCGTATCTCATTATCGTTGTTAGTATGATTACCGCCTCCATTTACGCTATTACTGAAGTTATCTTCATGTGTACGTTTGCTAGGAATAATTTGAGGTTCAACAGGTTTCTGGGCAGCAGCAAGGATTACTGGAATAGCATTGGCTATTCCTTGAGCAACGATATTCTCGATATCTTGCCTAGTCATGAATTGATCGTCCTGGTTTTGCTCAGATTGGTTAACTTCATTAACTGGTTCATTATTAGCATTTTCCATCTGGTATTTAATATATATAAATTATTAGCATAAAATAAATAATAGCTATATGCAATTAATCACACAATTTCACAACACATGTTTAGTCAAAATTGTTGATTTTTCAACTGTTATTTTTATATATTATAATATGCATCAGTACACACCGTTATCTTACAGAAGTTTTATTTGTAGGTTATTTACAGACTTATTTTATTATTACTATTACTATTATACAATCACAACTTCACAATCGTCCTATCCCTGGGCACCTTAGAAGTGACGTTCCCTCTCGTCGTATTTCCAGGAGATCTGTTCTCCTACCTCCCTGATCCTATTCCCTGCATTCATCAGTTCCTCACCAAAATGGCGGAGTTCAGCTAAGTTTTCATTGCTCATAGGTGGGTTTGGTATAGGTTCTGGGTCGAACTGAGGGAAAAAGTATAAGGGTTATTGAGGAGGTTTTGAAACTGCCAATCATTGGTCCACCACTCGTCTATTTCTCCTAGAGGTTGGGTATGGATCAGGGGATCTGGAATAGCCGGTTCTAAGTTTATTGGAAGTTGGGTTTCGGCAGGATAAGGGTAGAGGTTGGTATTGATAGGTCTAATGATATCACAGCTTGCCAGTAGGCAATCTAATTCCTCCTGTAATGGCAACTCCTCGACTTACTTAGAACTTTCCCCAATTTCCATTTCTACTTGCCTGACATTTTCCTCAATCTCGATCCCTTTTCCTTTATCAATGAGATTTTCTATTTTGGGAACTCTCCTAGTTGCTGGTTTCCTCCTGCGTACACGCCTCTAACCTACAAATCTTCTTCTTTTCTTAGGCTTTGGTTTCTCCGGAGGTGGAGCTTGAAATTCCATAGGTTCCTCTACATCGGGTAAGTAACCAGTATAGTCTTTGGAAACTTCCACTTTTACAGGATAGAGATTGAGTTTCTGAAGGGCTTCAGATAACTCATTCATACTGTTTAGCATATATGCAAAAATGCACACAAAATGCTAAGTTAAAATTTTATAATAAAAATTTCACAGATAAACATTTAAGTATTATTGCATACCGTGTGATTAATTTAATACAAAGGACAACTGAAAATTAAAACATACTAGGGTTTATTGTAACTTATTTATTTACTGGATAAAATTTTCTTTAGAGTTTCTGGCTTGTAGATGATATGGGTGCTAATACTGGGTCAGGGTATTTTAAATGTTAGCATTTACTGCTATAGTGGCTAACATATAGAGATCTGCCCATTTTTCATCTAACTCATCTTCCCATGGTGGGTTATTGCCTATTTCCTGAGTTTCCTTGATCATTACTCCTTTTGGTGGTGATTTCCTTATTTTCTCTTGACTTTTTCTAATAATCAAACTTCTTTTATTAGGGGAAAGTGGTTTCTCAAACTGTGCCTTACGAAAAAATATTTCTTCCTCAGTATCTGTTGGGTATTTTGAGGATGAAGTTCCTTTTTCTTTCGGTGAAGTATCTAATTTATGATAGATGTCCGAAAGTCTTTGTTTACCCATACTGTAAACAAATATAATAAAACACGTAATCACAAAATAGCAATTAGTAAAAATTAAGTATTTTCCAAATACTTAATTGACTTAAATCAGTGGCTCTGATACCACCTTGTCCTGTCACGGCCCCAGCCCCGGTTTGACCCGGTCAGGAGCCGCGGGACAGGAACCCGTGGCATTTAATTGATGCGACAGCTGAAGTTTTGAACAGGATCTTTTAAAACTTGAAATGCCCGATTATTTTATTTCATAATTCTGGATAAACCCCGTAAATTTACAATAGAGGAATTTTACTTGGAAATTCCCTGATTTATTAAAACATGTTTATTTATTTTAACTGAGCCACCTCTTCAAGCTTGTTAGTGCTCCGTAGCACGTTTTCCTTGATTTACAACAGGTCGCCTGAAACATGTTTTAAAAAAAATTTTGTCAGCGGGGAAATACTGGTGAATCATTCATTTTGCGTAAAATGACACATAGTTATAAATTACAGCATAAGAGCGATTACAATGGCTTCTATCTTATTTTTATCTGGCGCCTTGTCACCTGGTGACGATGGTCATACCACTATTGGGTCTTTCCCCAAGTAGTGACGTTTATCACTGTTAGGATTTATTACCCCAACCCGTGAGAAATTAGTAATGTGCACAATACTCCACTAGCCAGTGATTAAGATAACCACGACTTAATCCCTGTAATTATAACATTTGAAAATACTTGGAGTATTGTAAAACATTTGATAAAAAGAGAATGACTCACTTTGCAGATTTATATGCGACAGAGTTTAGCCTACTGATTAGCCTGATAACCTAATTTAAATAACAATGCACACGAACTAGGTCCGTAACTAATACAACATTTACGATAACTCACGAGATTAAACCCTCACGACAAATGACAAAGTGCAATACTTAAACATCCATCGAATTCACGACGAATGACAAAGTATAAACCCAATTTGAGCAGCACTTAAACATTCATCGGATAGTTTCAATCGATCGGACATTGAATCGTAGCAGCGATCGAGTTAATACCCGGTATCGTAGCAGCGCCTCGCTATAATAATTGAAATTTTGACTTTGGAGCAGTAAGAATTCGTTTTCGAATTGAATTTCTGACACCATCGAACTGCTCAGGAGCTAAGCTATTTATAGGTGAAATTCAGGCCTGTCGCAGCCAGCATGAACTTCCGGCCAACCTTTACGCGGCCCTCGTGGAGGTCTATTTCATAGACTAGGGCTAGCATGTAACGCCTAGGCTCGACACGTGTGTGACGCGTGGCCCGGCATGCTTATCTGGTCAACCACACTTTGACGCGGCCCGCGTAAGGCTAAGCTAACCCTTACGCGGCCCGCCTGAAACCCACAATTTTTGATTTCTTAGTTTTTCATGCACAGTAGGGTTTCAGGGGTCCGGGTTTTTACTTCCGGGTTATTTTGGGAAAATTTTGAGAGTCCTTACATGGGGGTTGTCCATGTAGGGGTG
>JARYGA010023795.1:0-29852 GCA_030545235.1 Helianthus tuberosus | reverse complement strand
GCAAAGTTATATCATATTTTTTACAAGAAGAAAATATATTATTTTTGGGAAGTAAAAATATATTTTCTTAGAAATTTTAGAAGATATATAATTTTTGGGAAAGATATATATTTTCTTGAGTACACTTGAAATACATTATTTTTGGATAAAGATGAGTTTACGTGTATATCTTTCAAGTGAGACTTGAAAATATATTATTTTTGGGACTTATGAGGAGTTACAAATAATTTTGCCCAAAGAAAAATTATAAATAATTTTTCTAAGTAATATTTCTTATATATATATTTTGGAAATATATATATATATATTGGTGGACTTTTATTAAAGATAATATTCCGGAATAATTAGTGTGAAATTAAGATGAGAATACTTAATGAATACTATAAAATACGTATTTTCATACATATGAATACACACCGGAATACGACACCTTTACATGGCAAGTTATATAAATACAAGAGTACGAGTACACATGTATGAGATACCCCCATCCTTGGGAAGGAAATACGAGTACAAATACTTGAGAAGTATCATTACAAAAATATTGCTTTAACAATTATTCCAAAAATTCAATAAATGTAATTTAAGTTAAAATATTTATTATTTTAACAAATAATTATATAACTTGGAATAATGATGAAGACACTTGGAAACATAACTCAAAGGCACTAATTAATACTAAATCAAGGCACGACCCGCTCGTCTAATAAGACCATAGTACACTGTAGGTAGTCGGGTACACCAGAGGACACTTTGAGTTACAGGCGGATTCGAAGAACGCAAAACAGTGAGTTCATGTCCCCCTTTTCTTTAAACTGTTTTGTTTACTAACTTCGGGGGTGAAGTACATGTTTCAAATGATTACAAAATGCCTATAGACAAATACAATTGGTATGGTTAGCTAAGGAAAGTACAGTAGATCATGTGAATGGGTAGGCGCAAACTTAAGTCCATTAATCCTCGTAGTAGGACCGAGGGACAGGAGTGATAGATCTATTTTGGTGTAGCGAGCCCCATCCATGAGTCCGCCGAATGGGCCATGTGGTGACTATGTCTTACAGCCGGAAGCCCGGTACAAAGTCTGCTAGGTTTGAGTCTTCCTGCACCATGTCACATATATTAATGTGTTAGCTACACATTAATTGATCTGTTTCCTTGTTGCTTACATACCGGGATTTCAAGTACATACATACTTACAAACGCTACAAAGATTTATTCACAAACACACACATGAACTCGCTCAACTTTTGTTGATGTTTTCAAACTACATGTATTTCAGGGATTTAGTAAGTGGATCTGGCGGGCGTTGGAAGTTTTTATGCTACGATAGGAATAAAGATGTCATCCATGGTCTTTGGGTTTGGTCAGTGTGTCTTATTCCTGGACAAGACAAGCCTCTCAAACCTTAGTTGTATTTAATATCTTTTGGACGAGTCCTTAGTGAACTCATAAACAATTTGTAAGGTTTGTAAAACTTGAATGTGAAGTCTACGTTTTAAAACAATAGTGTTACATTTTAAACTTATTTAATGGATGACAAATCTATGGTTTTATCATATAGTTATTGTTATGATTGAATGCAATAGTATTAAGAAAGTCACACCAGAATCACGCTTCCGTAAAAGTCAGGGTGTGACAAAGCCGACTCTTTTAGAGGCACATGAATACCCCAAGCAGTATAAGATGGTTCACCCCTCTTAGAGATACGTGGCAGTGGTGAAAAGGCTAGTACCGACATTGGCACCCTCCTACGTGCGGTCTGTCGGTATCTCCTAAGTGACGAAGTAGGTGCATAAGGTGTGGGGATCGTCATGCTGGATTGGATGGATGATGGCTACTAGTGATATCCTATGGGTCTGGGTCTGGGTCTGAGTTATTCCTAGGTTGTACCATGGCTCGGGTATGACGGGAAGGTGGGGTACCACACACATATCCGGGTAAATCCAAAGAATATCTCGAGGCAACCTGTAAATCCTCCAAATCAGTATCCATGTCCTCCTTAGATGGATCCTCCTCTATCTCGGTATCTATCTCTGGATCTTCCTCCGAACTCCGACTCCGATTACCTGACATGATATCTTCGAAAAGACAACCTATGACAACAAGTTCTAAAGATAGACTTATGCACGTAATTGTTAAATATACACATTTACACATAAATAGATTCATGTTCCTTTATGATACTTTCTTAATGATGTTCTCAGAACTCCCAAGTACAAGCAAGCACGTTATTATGTTCTGGACCATAATAACTTACTTGGCCGACAAGATTATCCTGATAATAGTCACTTCTATTTAGCAACTACAAATTATGTTAGGTAAAAGTCAAGCTTATGATTATAGTCTAGGCTTCCCAAAGATAACCTAATTCTCTATAACCAATGGCTCTGATACCATCTTTTGTCACACCCCAACTAGTAGCGGAAGTAAAATAGGGATACAACAAACACCTCTGGTATAAGCGCATTGTTTATAAAGATACTCTATTATACACTAATCAAACAACATATTATATTGTTGTTACTCACTAATATATTACATCGTTGTTACAGACGGCGGGTATTTACAACAGCTTGTTACCGTGAACCATTTATTCCTATAGCCAACATGCGTCAGTGTACATAATATCCGAAAGCAAAATTTGACAGCATCCAACACGTATTCATCATATATTTTTCTATTTACCTGAAAATGTTTGAAAGAAAAATGTCCACAATAATAGTTGGTGAGTTTCAGAAGTTTATTTGTTATTTTTTTTTTGAAAACACGTTTGAATATAGTTTACTGCACATGCGATGTAGTTATACCAAGTTACGGGTTACGCCGTGACAAGTATCCAATAACCGTGGCCAACACCAGCCACACTAACAAATAGCAAACACCCCATATAGTTATGCCTAACATATCATAGCATGTTGTGAATATGTGCCACCATGTTTTGTGCATTCGGCATCAATCCTTTTGAGTATTCTAATGCGGTTTAGGCTTGTCGTGCCAAATTGTACTATCCACAATATTCACCGGCATTGTATAAGAACTTGTATATATGTGGGGATTTAAACATGTTAGGTGTCTACTTAGATAATTCTTATAAAAACAGTTTAATGTGCACACATGTGTAAATTATGATTTTCTTCTAAAATGATTAAAAAACACTAAAAGGGGACATAAAACTCACTTGATAGTATCATCAAACTAGTAAGCTAGGGAAATAGCATAGTTAATCCGTTCATGTATCAGTATTATACGGCTAGTGGCTATAGACTAAGTTCGGCTACGTCTAAACGTCCAGAAACGGACTAAGAACATCAAAACATTGCGTTGGGTAATGTCTATGATTCAAAATCAAGTTTGGCTTCTAGGCACCATTTTCGGTGCCCATCATGGTTGTTCATTTAACGTGTTCAGAAAATGGCATGACCATGTATAATGTTTCAACTTGTTAAATAATATAAAATGATTTGTTTTATAAAGAAAGTTTGGGTGTTTCCGAAGTCTAGATCGTTAAATTGCAGATTTCGTTTTCATTTTCGCCGTCTTCGGATTTCCCAAACTAGCGTGTAATGTACTCAATTAACCAATTTACTTCGAATTTCCAAATAACACCAATTAAGTCATCGATCCGTTCACAAGTTCTAGCACGTTCGTTAAACGTTTAAACTACCGGTTTTAAGTAAAAAAAATATATTTTAAATGCACGATTTCCAAAGTTAGAATTCCCAATTTTATAAAATTCTAAAATAATTATACAACACTTTAATAACATATATATTTCAGGAAAAATATATTCAGAGTTTATTAAACTTATTTATTATATTTAATAAATTTGTTTTAAAATGACGTGTAACCGGTAAATTGGCGATTACCACCATCTGACTTTTAAAAGTTATATTTTTTTTACTAAGTGTTCAAAATATGTCCAAAAAATTGCAGAAAAATTTTCAAGTTCAACCGAATTTTCTAAACAACATTTTCGGTTACCGAAAGTTCAAGACAAGGTGTTTTTTAAACCCATATCTAAACTCAGCCAATGAAGCCCAAAATTTTTGTAGATCAATCTTATGTCAAACAAAACATATATGCATAATTTGGTGATTCATCGAAACCGTTTGATATTTTCCCTGAATTAACGCCTTCAAACATCAATAAATTCACTAAAAATTACCAAAAATTATAAAAATTACCAAATTTTGCATGAGTCTTATTTTCATCATATATTATTAGCCTGTAAATTTTCAAGTCTAAAAAATACCCACATAAAATGTTATGCAAAAACAAAGTCTAGAGTCCCTAAATTCAGTTTTCTAGTGTTATACCTTCCGTTTCACGACCTTATACGCGATTTCTATGATCTCAGGGGCTGATTACAACTAAGTATAGTACCTACACATCATGTAAAACACAAATACGCATTCAACATCATCAATCAAGCCTCTTTATTAATCTTTTCGATTAATGTTTGAATTGTTTGTTTCTTGTCAAATAGATCGCGTTTTTGATCCGTAAACCGAAGTTTTACATCATAAAACTACTTGTGTGATCTTATTATATGTTTTTTATGTTCAAACAACCCTCAAGTCTAAATAAAGCAAGAGTTTATGGATCAAAGTTTAATTTTTATGGTTAAAACTAGTTTTAGCATGAAAAGAGTTTGAAAATAGCATTAAAAACATGCTTATACCTCAAATATTTGCTGGAAACTGATGGGGTTATGCTGGAACATAAGTTTAAGGTTGAAAGAAAGTTTTTTTTTTTTTTTTGTAAAAATTTGAAACAAAAGTTAAGGTGGGGCCTTCTAAGGTCCGATTGGACTTCCTAAGGGGTTCTAGAACCCCTTTGACTAGTCAAAGGTGCACGAATTGAGGTGATATGATAAGTATGATAAGTTATTAGGGGTTAGGTTTGTTATCGAGTCTTAAACGCACCCCTAGTTCGGTAAACAGATGTAATTAGTGCATTTTTCGTATGATTTTTCGGGTGTTACCAAAACTCCAAACGCTTTCACGTATATGCTTGAAATTGTGACAACCCTAAAAATTTCAGGTATCCGTACAATTAATTTATATTTAATTTGTGCTTAATGACTGTGCTTGATTACGACTGTTGATTTAACTGCTTACTGATTTCTGTTACATACATACACATGCATCACCTTCATACTGTCACTCCATTTATTATATACAAACATTAGTGACAAACTCGATGCACAAAGCACAGTTAGCACAGTGAGCGGATAACCCAGAAAACATGCTGACAATGCCAGCACCTAAACAGACAATGTTTTTGAGGCCAGTATGAGCCAGGGATAGAATACTACACTAGTAGGGAGTGTAGGGAAGTGAGGACCATAAAACTGCGTCACTTGGTGATAGTTATAGTGCCGGGCAATGCCTAAAACACACTCTAAATGCAGAAATTCTGCACTTAATAAATAAAATTCAGCATTTAAATATGCTAGTAAAGTGCAAAAACGTGGCAAAATAGTCCTAGACACTTTCCAAAACGTTGGGAATTAAATGCGACACTAAAAGTATTATAAAAGACACATTACGGGTTAATTAAGCACTTTAACGGAACGGTACCCAACCGAACAACCGGACATTACCCGGAACATAAAAATATTGTCAAACACATTGTTTTTATTTTTCTAAGCTAGTTAGGGTCCCCGAACACCCTAACACACTTTATATTATATTACATCTTATAACACACTAACTTAACCTTGGATTTCAGTCAAGATCACCAACTACTAGTTGAAACCCAACTAGAACCCCCTTCCCCAAAACCATACGGTTATAAGGGTGGTGTTCCACCTTGATTTTCTTGAATTAAAAATTAGATTATGTATGTACTTCTTGTAACATGAAACACATTGGGTAATAATATGGTGAAAGTCTATAAATTAACCCTTAGTCCATAACTCCTTTCATTACCTTCTCCATCAGCACAAAAACTTCTCTCATCCTCCACCATGGCTACGGCCAAGCACACCCACACTTAACCCACCATCCTCAAGTCTTGTCCATCCATTCCATTCCTACTCAAGGGTGTTAGAAGGCATACAATGAAGCTTGGTGTGTTCGGAAGCTCAAGGACCGCTCTCGTTTTCTTTTATCCACCACTTTTGCGCTTTGTTTCTCCCCTAGCCTTGTGCTAGTAGTAAGTGCTTCAAATCTTCATCTTGTTCTTATTTTTTGTGGATAATAATTGAAAGAATGATAAATACTAAGAACTCTAAAGAACATCACCAAAGTCTTGAAGTATAACTAACTAAAGATGAAGTATGGTTAAAGTAGTGTTAAAATAATGATGAAGTATGATAATACATGAAAGATATGAGACATATGAGTGATAATCTGCTGTAAGTATCGTTGTTTATCGCTAAACATGTTAACGGAATCAATCGAGCGCGTTTTAGAAGGTTACAAACTCAAAACAGAAGGATGTTTGGTGATTACAGCCAACTTCTGTTGGCTGTAACAGGACCATAATGAAACGAAAAATGTATTTTCTGAAGTCTAGGTTTATGTATTATGAAATATGGTTCTAATGGCACCGGAATCGTAATTTTTGGACTTCGTTTACTATTTTTAAAGTGTCGTTTCATAACAGCAGCCCAAGCTGCATTTTTCTGCTGAAAATATGTGTTGTATTTTTCGTCATAACTTGAAATCGGTGTAGGATTAGGTCCTGAAATTTGTACTGTAGATGACCACCGATGTATTTGAAATTCTCTCACTGGAATTTCGTAAATCGGACACTCGATGAATTTTAAATAAATTATTCCGCGGACTGTGGTCAGAAAAAGATAAATCTGATTTCAGTCCGGAAAATAATTTTCTATAAAATATTGGTGATGATTTGGACCCCAATATTTTTACACAATAATATTTGGATCGTATAAGACGTCCTGTAAAAATTTTGGAATTTTTGGAATAAGATAACTATTTTATTAAAATGCCCGAAAACAGCCCAGTTTTGTATATTAAAAACTGAAAGGATATAAGTGGTATTTTGCATGTCTAAATGTCGGGTTGGTTATTGAGAACGATCTAACGTGTTATATGTTTAAGAAAATGATATGCTATTAAGCATGGACGCCTCCATTTACAAAGGAAACTCTGGCGAAATTTTCCTGAGAATCCAACACTTAGAAAATATTTTTCTAGTAAGAGTTTACAAATATAGTTCTAAATTTATTTTCAAAATAAACTTCGCCATGATTTTTATTACAAAAATACAAGGTCCCGGAGGTTGGTTTTCGTAAATAAAAGTGGATAAATATATATTTAGAATATATATTTTATACTAAAACGTTTGTGTGAATATTTGAATCCATGATTGAACAAAATAAGTTTATATATATTTAAGTGGGACTTGAAATATATGGTTTTTGAAATATACATTGGGAATATATTAACATATTTTTATTTGGAACAATACACCGAAATACGACGCCATTACTTGGCAAGATATACTAATACAAATACGAAAATACATGTATGAAATACTCCCATCCTTGGGAAGGAAATACGAACAACAACACTTGAGAAATATTATTACAAAAATATTGAAGACACGTTAAAACGTAAGGCACTAATCAATACTAAGACAAGGCACGACCCGTTTCGTCTAATAGACGTTAGTACACTGTAGGTAGTCGTGTTTGCTGAGGAGACTTGGGTTACACATACTGAAGACGCAATACAGTGAGTTCATGTCCCCATTTTCTCTTAACTGTTTTCAGTTTTATACTTCGGGGGTGAAATACATGTTACGTACTGCTATGGACAATTACGAATGGTATGGCCAGCTAAGGAAGGAACTGTTAGGTTATGTGATTAGGTAGGTGAAGTCTTAAGAACATTAGTCCTCGTAGTACGATCGAGGGATACAAGTGATAGGCCTATTTGAGCATAACAAACCCCACCCATGCGCCTAAGGTTGGACCATGTGGTGACCTTGTCTTAACCACCCCCATGCGCCCTCAGGTTGGACCATGTGGTGACCTCGTCTTAACACCACCCATGCGCCCTCAGGTTGGACCATGTGGTGACCTTGTCGTAACACCACTCATGCGCCCTCAGGTTGGACCATGTGGTGACCTTGTCCTATCCCCTCCCATGCGCCCACAGGTTGGACCATGTGGATACACATTAACTGATATGTTTCCTTATTTGCTTTCATACCAGAGTTTACAAAACATTCATACTTACAATGATTATAAAGGTTTATTCGCGCGCACATACTAAACACATGAACTCGCTCAACTTTATGTTGATTTTTCAAACTACATGAATTTCAGGGAATTAGCGGATCTGGTAAAGTATGCATAAGTCAAGCTGCGTTGAATAAGATGTCATCCAAGGCAATAGGTTTAGGAGGTGTAACCCTTACCTGGACAGGTTGCATGTCTTAAACCTCGTTTTATTAAAGATCTTTTGTTGTGTCTTATAAACGCGTTTTAGACAAGTACGGTTTGTAAAAATTATTTTAAGTATCGACTTTTCCAAACACTGATGTTGTAGTATTTTAAAACCTAATGAATGGATGAACGTCTTGTATTTTTATCATATAGCATTGTTATGATTGTTGCTATGGTATTGAGAAGTCACACCAAATAAACCCACGCTTCCGCAAAAGTCAGGGTGTGACAGAAATACATTATATTAATGTTCTAAAGTGTTTTCAGGCTTGACTGGTGGTACAACGCAAGTTTGGTTATTACTGTGCGCGTTAAAATTAAAGGAGTTCCGCTAATCTGAAACAGTTCCGTTTTAACGCGTTTTCTACATGATAAGGCATCAATTACCCTATATTATAGTCTATAGATCATATTTAAGTGTTTCCATATCTCTAGGTTTGCTTACGGCACCTATGGTCGTTTTTAAATCGTTACATTGTGGTTAACCAGAAATCCTTCCGTTTAACCAGTATTCTGCGTTCAATGGCCCCAATAGTGTTGTTTTAGATGTTGTCTGTCATATGTAAACTATAACGTGCCCTCAGATTCGTCCGATGCATGACCAGTGTCGTTTTGTTAGTCGTGTAAATTGTACGTATCAATTAGGGTTTACCTGTTTTATGGCATATGTCACAATTCCCCTTTTTATCATTTAACTCTTTTGTGGTGTATTATGTGTAGTTTCAATATTTCAAGTTCATTATTCAAATACATGCAAAGTTCATGGTGTAATTATGTGTTATTGTGTTTTGTTTATTATTTATGCAATTCAGTTTTTAGATGGATCCATTGGCTGATTATATTCCCCACGGCCATGGGTTGTAATCTAGTATCGCCACCATATTTAAATTCACTTGTTGGTGGGCTTGAGTTTCATATCCAGTGTTGTAGGATCGTTGTTTTACCCGATTGAGTCGATCAGAAGAGCTTTATGTCCAGTTCAAAGGCGGAATCAGAGAACTAGACGCGAAAACAGCTTGATACTATAAGATCTGTTGCTTATATTGATTTTAACAATGATTACAACCTGAACAGATTTCAGCAGCACTTCGTTACAAGTTTTGGATCCGTGCCAAATGAACTAACATGTGCACTATATATAGTAGGGGAGGTTTAGCTTATATGGACATGTCCATATAAGCGAAACCTGTTGCTTATGGTTTCGCTTTTATGAACAATGTCCATATGAGCGAAACCTCTTGCTTAAACACTAACCTTCGACTCTCGAACCTTGTGCACTGGTTATCCTAACCTATCCTATTACGTTACATGATACAAGACGAAGTCAATAGACGTAATGCACTAACAGACTCCCCCTCGGATATTGACGAAGTCTTCAGTGACTAATCTTCAAAATAACACATCTTCAGTCTTGATCATTCTGCTTATTCTCTCAAGTTGTAACAATGTAAGCATCCAACAATCTTTCTCTTCTCCTATCAGCTTCAGGCTCCCCCTTTCATCAAGCTTCCGTGCTTTGGGATCGACACCTAGCTTTCCATCTACAAGCTCTTCTTTGCTTCAAGCTTGTCTTCAGACTCCCCCTTAAACTCTGCTCTCGGGATCGTAGTCTGGACTATCTGCAATCACTCAAACATTCATAAATACAATGTTTTCATATTATCAATCAATCTTCTCTAATCCACTTCCACTATCAACAAACTTCATTGATCTAGCAGCATTAAAGAATCCAACTCCCTCACAGTTTATCTTCCAAGTTCAAGTTAATGACCTTGGAGATATCACAAACTGTTTTTGAAATTTTTGATTTTAAATCAAGTTTCAAATTAATGAACTTGTTTTATATTCAGAAACACAATCAGCTTACTTAGATTTTGAAACTCAGCATTTCAGATATCGGTTGTCGAAAATAAAGCAGAAATCAAAATCTTTTTGTATTTTCTGAAAATATAAAGCAGTAAAGAAATATGTACAAACATATTTACAGACAATATTTTTATTTGAGTTTGCGTTAGAGGATCATATCAGTTTCTGACAAGTCACACGTACCGTTGAGCTTTTTAACACTTTAAGTATTAAACAATTCACTTAGATTGTCGATATACTGATCCACTTAAATTTTCAAACAAATTTCAACTGATTCAGGATACGAATTAGGTATTTTAGGAACTTAAACTCATTCATGTGTCCCACCTCTTGAATATACTCTCGTATCCAGATCCCAATATTCAGTCTTACAGGTGAGTATACCTAGATAATATCTGTAAGGGGAATAAATTATAGTACGAAACCGTGAGAGCTCAGGTCAGAACTTCCGTTCAGCAGAGAGATGACGGTTCGACTTTGGGTGTGTCCCCTTTAGAGGATCTTTTGTATTACAACAGCAATGACTCTCAATTTTATTGTTTCATCAATTTGCTGAGGGCGGCGCTATATTTCAAGCATGCGGAAAGTATTCTCCGGGGACTAGGCCATTGCTTCCGCAAAATCAGAAGTCCCGGGATAATACCCCAGATATCACTAAGCATAAAGACCTAGTATCTCAGAAAGAGGGACCTTTCAAACGAAATTTCAGGGGTTACCTATATATCCAAGTAGTGTTCCCCACGAAATAAGTAAGTTTGAATTTAGGTTTATATCCCGAAAAAGTTTACTAAATGTATAAAAACCTATCGACATATCATCAATGAGACTGTTTAACTCTATTTAATCATTACAATTCTTTAGCATACTGTAACTGTCTACCGATGTACTATCATTTCCTCTTTTTACACAAAAACTCAATTTTTGAATTTTATCATGTTTTTGACTTTTTCAAATTTTCAAATGTTTTTGTATTTTCTGACAACATTACTCCCCCTAAAATGCAAAATCATATAAAGAAAATTTGACAACCAATACTGATAGCTTTGTCTCGCCATCCATTTTTTGCATCTCATGCTTTGTTTTGCAGAAAATATAACACTTTAAGCAGAAAATATAACGTACCCCCATGATTTACAACACATTGATATTTTACAGTTTGAAAAACGTTTTTCAATCTCGTGAAATTAATCATGTTTGTTCAGCCGTGAGGGTTTCGGCATATTCAATCAACACATATTTTTGTAATTTTCTATTTTTGACAAAAATTAAAAACAAACATATTTTTAGTTTTTCAAATTTTTCAATTTTTAGGATTTTTGAAATATTGTTTATTTATGTACAAAAAAACATATAAATTCCATGTTCAACCAAACCAGGGTCCAGCAGCAGCCTCCTCTCGTTGTGCCAGGCTGCTCCAATCTCCAATCTCACAATCTTTGGTATTCTTGAGCACCTGCACATTCAACTAACTGAATTACTTGAACAATTTAGCCCAGGTCTGTTGAACCTTAGGCATTTCAACACAATAATTGTCATTCAATGCTGGAAATTCTTTGTCATTTTTCACAAAAACTTTCTCAATTTTAACTTCAACTTTCTCATCTTTTACCAAATCAACATGTTTCTTAACAAACCATGTCTGACCTTTTGGTGTACCTCGTTTGTAAAAATGTGAATCTTTTTGAACATTTTGATTTTGAACAACAACTCTTGGTTTCCAAAACTCTTGAGGTTTTGTCATATCAACTGTTGTTTTCCAACTCTGTGTTGTTCTGAATCTAGGTGTGTGAGAATTCCAGGTTTGTCTTGAATCAAACCTGTTCTGGTTTAATTTCCAATTTTGATTTGAAGCAAACTTGTTTGTATTGTACCTCCAAGTTTGTTTCGAATCAAATTTGGTTGACCTTTGTCTCTCATTCTCAGATTTTTGTTTCTCAGCATCAATCTTCTTTTTGTCAACATCCACAGGTTTTAGATTAGGACACTTGCGTGCAAGATGTCCTTTTTTATCACATTTGAAACATGTTCTCATGGACACATCTTTGACCTGTGGTTGTTGCTTTCTCTTTTGAGCATCAAACTCAGCATTAGACTGTCGTCCAATTTTAAGTTCTTTTTCTTCTGCTAAACTGTTTCCCTGAACAAAACTCATTTTAGCTTGAAAATTCGGCGTCTCATTTTTGTTCCGATGTTGTTTCTTCTTATAACCCAACCCAGCCTTCATGTTCTTCTTTTTGAAACCAGGTTTGTTATACGAACCTTTATGACTCTTACCAACAAACTTTGAAATCTCAGACTTCTCAATCTCAACCATTTTGAAAACTTTGTCAACCTTTTCTGAAATCACATTCTGAATCGGGAATACAACATCTAAGAATAATTTGTCTGATCCAATCATGGTATAAACCAATCCCTTTGAATCATCATTCAATTTTTTCTCGGATTTTGTGTTTTTCAGATATCCATCATGAAGATTTCCTTCATCTTCATCCTGTGATTCAGATTTACCTGTAACACTCGACTCTTCTTTCAACACACTTTCAACGAATTTACCTACCACCTCTGAATCATGAGAATCATCAGATTTGGAATAGGTTATGTCAATGTTGTCTGGCAATTGGTCTACCATGTTGAAAGCTTTTTCGACCTTTTCCTCATCATAAAATGCAAATTTTCCCGGTGGTGGAACATGATGAAACTCTGAGCCAATGCCTTTCTTGTTCTGCTCAGACTCACCATCACCCGGTTTTATATTGAAAATTCGTTCAAGCACATATGACGACACGTGGTAACTCTTTAACTTGTTGTTATCCTGTTCTAAATCAGCAATCTGTCACTTTAACTTAGCAACATCCTCAATATAGGAATTAACAACATCTTGTTTTATAGCATACATTCGTTTAAGTTCTTTGGTTGTTTTAGAAAGATAATTCATTCTTGATTGAGCATATTTCATTTCGTCTTTTACTTTATCATATGACTCTTTTGTAATGTGATATGATAATTTCATTGAGTCATATTCCTTTTTCATTTCTTGACAAGCAATTTCTTTTTGTTCACATTCATTTGTTATTTTCAAAACATTTTCTCTCAAAACTTCATTTTCTTTCTCTAATTTGTTACATTTTTCTGAAAGTTTTTCATAATTTTCTTTAAAAACCTTTTCTTTTTCTAACATCTCTTTGCATTTTTCTTTGAAAATGTTTTCTATTTTTGTGAATTCAAGATCTCTTGTTCTGAATTGCTCATCTTTTTCAGTACAAGCTCTGCACGGTTCCATGCATTTCTTGCACTGATCAATCAGTTTCAAGTTTTCAGAATCAGAATTTACCTCAGTGATTGGCACTTCGGTGTTTTCAGCAACCTCTGTCTGCTCAGCAACATTCTGCTTTTCTTCAACACCGACTTCATCACCAACATTATCAGCTTCCTCATTCTCATTCTCATTCTTTTCTTCTTTTTCTTCTTTCTTCACCTCTTCTTCAATCTGCTGTTCTTCAGTAACAGCTTTCTCAACCTCTTCATTCACAACAACTTCTTCACTTTTGATTTCCTTCACAGCTTCAACTTCAACAGTTTCTGCTTTAACCTCTTCAGCAGCTTTCTTCAGATTGTTCACCATTTCTTCAACATTCTTCTTCATTCTCTCCTAATCCCTTTTTCTCAGACACGATAACATAGCATATCTGATCTCCTTTTCAAATCTCTTAGCGTATGTGTCATCTTTCAATACATTTCTATAGTATTCAGCTCTCAACGGGACTTTGAGAAGAACATCATCGAAGATTATGTCTTTCTTGGGAACAACCGGTTCTCCTTCTCTGTTATAATAGCATTCTCTTTTTTTATCCCATCTTTTGCTACTGACAGCCATCTCATACTCCTCTTGCATATCCTCCATTCTGTTGTAGACCACGTTTCTTTCTCTGTAAGTCTTCTCACTTAAGATCTCTTCACGAGTTTTTTCTTTGATCTCAACTTTTTCTTCATGGACTTCAGCAGTGTCTTTGTCTTTGTTTTCATCTTGAATCTCAGCAACAAAAGCAAACTTTCTTTCTTCTGGCATAGCTCTCCCATGAGCTGTTTTACGAACATTCTCTAAACGATCTTCTTCTGGACAAACTTCAGACCAATCATAACTTTCATCTTCGTAAATAACAGCATAAGCTCTTGATTTCTCTTTCGGTTTATCTTCAATCAACTTTGGCTCTTCTCTGCTTCGATGGTAGATTGCCTTTCGATAGTAATCATCATTGAAAGGACGTTCATTTCCTTCAGCAACTTCAGAGTTTCTGCATTCTCTTTTGAAATGACCCTTTTGCCTACATCTGAAGCAGGTCACTTTGGATTTGTCAAATCCAAGCTTTGTTGATGCACCTCCAAGAGATTGTTTTCCGGTAATCTCCATATACCTCTGAGCTCTTCGAATACAACTAGCTAAACACCAACGGATGTCAATGAGCTCCATCTCTTCCGGATCAATCTGGTCGTAATCTTCTTTGGTCAATTCGGAGTTTCCAATTTTGCCAGCTACAAGACCTTCATATGACTCCAGAACAGATGCAAGGAAACTCATTTGCTGCTTAGCTGCATTTATTCTCATTGCAGGAGAATTCTTCAGTTTAAGAGCAATGTTGCACATAATTTCTTCAGATTCATCAGAATTTGTCTTTGAAGATGAATGATATCCAGAATGATGACTTGTTGATGTTGTTGGTGGTTCTTTCATCTTTTCACCACTAAATGCTGTTTTTGGTGAACCAACGCCTTTATCAGAAGGCACACTGCCTTTGTAGTACAAGCCAACGTTCTGTTGATGTGAAGAATCAGTCATCTTGTTTTGCTTTTGTAGCTCCAGATCATGACTTTCAATCTTTTCAAACAAAGCATCAAGAGTAATTATATCATACAAAGCATCATTTTTCAAAATAAAAACAAACGTTTGCCACTGATCAGCTCGTGGTAACGCTTCAATCACTTTATCTATAAGTTCCTCTCTTGTTTTCACTATCTCAAATCTCTTGAGTTCAAGTTTTAAATGGCAAAACCTCTCAATCATTTGCCTCACTGTCTCTCCTTTAATATTATCAAACAGATCAAATTCTTTCTTTAATAAAGAGATTTTATTCTTTTTAATCTATTTACCCCCCTCAGCTTTAATTCGTAAAGCTTCCCAAACAGATTTAGATGACCCGTCATGTTTTAGTAATGCAAAAATATCATTTCTGATTGCTGACTGGATCAATGTTATCATTCTCTGTTCAGCTCCGAATTCAGATTTATCTTCTCTGGAAAACTTCTTGAATACAAGATCTTCACCTTTATCATCTTTTGGTTTTTCATATCCATACTCCAAGCAGAACCAGCTTTCATGAGCATAAGCTTTCGCCCAGTTAATAAACCATTCCTTCCACCATGTATAATCCTCAATACTTTCCAGAGTTGGAGGCTTTGAATGTGTTTCGTAAAAATTATCATGCTTGATGTTTTCGTTGATCGCCTTTGTGATTGTTTTTGGTGTAACATTTGTAACCTCAGACGATTCGGATGTGAATGCGTTGAAAAATGTGTTGTAGAATTCCTCAGCCATGATGCGAACTTCTCGAATATTAGAACAACCTGCTCTGATACCACTTGTAGGATCGTTGTTTTACCCGATTGAGTCGATGAGAAGAGCTTTATGTCCAGTTCAAAGGCGGAATCAGAGAACTAGACGCGAAAACAGCTTGATACTATAAGATCTGTTGCTTATATTGATTTTAACAATGATTACAACCTGAACAGATTTCAGCAGCACTTCGTTACAAGTTTTGGATCCGTGCCAAATGAACTAACATGTGCACTATATATAGTAGGGGAGGTTTAGGTTATATGGACATGTCCATATAAGCGAAACCTGTTGCTTATGGTTTCGCTTTTATGAACAATGTCCATATGAGCGAAACCTCTTGCTTAAACACTAACCTTCGACTCTCGAACCTCATGCACTGGTTATCCTAACCTATCCTATTACGTTACATGATACAAGACGAAGTCAATAGACGTAATGCACTAACAAGTGTTCAGTACATTTACATCAATTTACATATTCATGGTTGATTATTTTTTGTGGTTCATTTGGTTCTTTGTTATGTGAAATTTATCACTTAATTAGCATTGATTTGCATATCAATAATTATTTATTTTAAACAAATAAACAAAAACCATTTTACTTAAAACTTTTTGATTTACTCACCAGTTTTTGTTGACCCCAAATTCCACATGATATAGGTAAACTTTTTTTGAAGAGTGGGTGATGACATTAGGGATGATGCCTTAGAGAAATAAACCGGATTTGTGATGTGTTACTATAACAACCCGACTTTTGAAAGTCAAAGTACAAGTCAAAGTCAAAGTCAAAGGAAGAAAAGATTGCTAATTGCGATCTGTCACTCCTTGCTTAATTATTGATTGTACTTCTCGACTTGTAATCGATAGTCTAATTTAAGTTACTTTAGTTGTATTATGTAGAGTACATGTTAATAAATCGCAGTTTAATCGCTAATCGACTTATCGTTAATCGCATCGCTATCGCATCACAACTCGAATTACAGGTTATGGATATTGTTTTACGTGTGTGTGCTATTATGTGTTACTTGTGCATGTTTATATGTTTTGTGGTGATTAATCGCAAACGCAATCGCAACCCTATCGCAACGCAATCTCATCGCAAACTCGACATTCAAGGATTATATTTATGGTGTTTAGTAGTTAGGTTATTTGTGTAACTAATGGGTGATATTATCGCATCGCTTACTCGCAACGCATCGCAACGCCCAACACACAAAACGAAACGAAACGTCAAAACTCAACTCGCCGGAGACGTTCGATCGAATGACCATTAGATCGAATGGTCATCCGTCTGGATGACCATCCGATCTGATGGCCATCCGATCGAACCACCCTTCGATCCCACTTCTACACCGCCTTTCCTCTTTTGTCACCTATAAATAGCCCTGTCACATCACTATTCATGATGTGATAGCTCTCTCGTCTGACCAGCATGTTCCAGCCCTATTTTCTCTCAATTCCTCGTGATTCTTGTAAGTTTTCAACCCAAATCTTGTACTTTTATGAAATCGGTGGATTTAGGGTGTTTTAGGGTGATGTCATCATGGGTTCTTATGAACTTCAAAGTGTGACATCATTCCAC
Organism: Helianthus tuberosus; assembly: GCA_030545235.1. NCBI lineage: Eukaryota > Viridiplantae > Streptophyta > Magnoliopsida > Asterales > Asteraceae > Helianthus > Helianthus tuberosus. The sequence continues at coordinate 12,369 of JARYGA010023795.1, read as the reverse complement.
CAAGAACAACTCAGATCTAAGAGATTTCAACATGATTAAACACTGATTTCATCTTAAATCTAAACATAATCGAAGTGTTTCAAACTTTTCTTCAATAATCTCAACTTTTCACATAAAACCGATAGAATATGAGCTTGTTTAGGACTTCTACCCATTCTCATGTGAAGTTTCGGTCCAAGAACGGATTTCTATCAAAAGAGACAACCGATTCACGGGTTGAACAAGAATGACCGTCAAGAATAGTTAACTAATCGGACGGGGTGATTCCCATCCAATCGGGTGACTTAGACTCGATTTTGACACGCTGTCATAATGTCTCGATACAATTGCAAAACTTTCCAAACTTAGCAAAATTTTCCAAGTTTCAAAACGAGCAAGTCACCAAACGGACGGCCGCCCGATCGGATTGCCATCCGCTCGGACGACAAACCGATCGGATGACTTGTGAGCTCAACACTTAAACACTTCTACAAATTATCAGAGATCATCAGTTTCTGGCGAATAGTCATCCAATCGGATGACCATCCGATCGAATGACTATTCTACTGTGAACTTGTTCTGAAATGTATCACTTGGGACGGGTCGCCACCTGAGCGAACGACCATCCGACCGGACGACCGTTCGACCGGACGACTTGAAAGGTAGAGATACTTCTCTGTTTTCAAAATGCTACAACGAAAACTTCAAAGTCATCATACACAAACACATCCACCCCAAACGGATCACCCTCCGACCGAATGGCCATCCGTCCGGAAGGTCATCCGATCGGATGACAATCCGTCGTCCTGTTCACTCGCACCATTTTACGCACTGTTCTTCGCTTATGCTATCGTTCTGTAATCAGGCTAATCTCTCAGCGCTCCCTTCAATCCAAGACGGTGTTTATTTATTAAGCACTTTCTGTGAGTATACTATATCCCTTTTTGCTTTAAGCACTTTTGGGTGTTACATATGTTACTTAAATCAAATCACATCGATCACACAACGCAATGCACTTTTATACGCTAACCGTTCTACATGTTATACGTGTTACTCGATGAATGCTAGTATGTTATGTTTACACAGTGATTGTTGCCTGACACCTTAGCAACGATAGTACTATAGTTTGGTCTCAGCACCTGTCGTGGATAGGGGTTGTTAAGGGCTTTTCTTCACGTGTCACAATAGTGATATGTGTTGCGCATTCTACAACTCCCAGTCATGTCTGTGCATATTTCATTGTCGATAACCTACTTGCTTCACTTTAAACATGTTACATGCTTGTTATGCGTAAACTCGCTTTCGCTACTATTATACTATTAAACTTGTATGCTCACCTTTACACTATGTGTATTGACCTCTATTTTAACGTATGTGACTGGTGTTTGAAATGCTAGGATGCTTGCTATGTGGAATCAAGTTAGGAAGCGTCTAGAAATCAATAATTTAAATTCTGAGTTGTCGAAAATATTTATTCGTCTATAAGATATCTATGTCTGTAATAACTGCTTTACTTTGATGAGTTATGGTATGGGATATAATGCTAATTATCTGGTAATTTAGTTGTTATGGATTTCTCTTGGACAATCTGTTTCGCTCAGTGTCGCGGCCCGATGATTCCGCCATCGGTTGGGGTGTGACAGATTGGTATCAAAGCCATAACTACAGGGAATTAGGCAAGACTTGACCTAGTTCGGGTTGATGTCTTAGAAATGACCTAGTTTATAGTTTAAGTACCAGCAGACCGCCTTGTGCGAACCCGGTAGGGGTTCTGCGCAAGCTTACTCTCTATACCCTCGTTCTACTCGCTGAACTCTCACTGCCTACTACAGCCTTAGGAAAGGAACACTGGCAACACACACAAACAAATGATCGGGTTGAGGCTAGGTGTGAAAACCGCAAACTCTCAACCAAATCGCTCGTTCCACACGCATTTTACTATAAACACAAAAAAAATTGCGTTGAATCAGGAGTGAAATCCATACTTCGACGCAATTCTCCCTGTCTATCTCGTGATTCTATCAGATAAACAGGAATATCGTCGCTAAGTTAGGTTTGAAACCCAAACCTTGATGACTTATTCCGCTCTACATTCTGGTTTTACACAACTCTCACCAAAGTCTCGATGGGTTCCAACGACTAGGGTCACGTAATGGCCGAATGGATGCGTACCGATCACCCGGATTGAGGCGAGAGCACAGTCTATTAAGCCAAAATGTGTACCCAAAGTCCTTGGGAATAGTCGAATCACTTTGGGTAGTCGACGTCTATCAGCCGAAGACAATCCCCTCTCGACTTTATGTGTTTCGATTCTGAGCCCGCAACCGCTGACTCTGTGATGTATTGTGATTTACCACTTTTATGCGAAATTTGTATGTGTGTTTTATGAGGTTTTACATGTTTATGTGTTTCGATTTTTTGTGATCTACTCGCTTTTCGCTGTTTGCCTTGATCAACACACACAACTCGCACTATACATTTACCTCAAAATGCCAACAAATCGCACGCTATACTACTCGCTATGCTACTCTATCTGTACTCGCTACTCGCAACTCTCGATCGCTTTTCACAACTCTGAATGATAAAGTAACACGTCTACCATAGGCAGGTGAATACATGCAATATAGGAAGGTGAATACGTGCAAAATACGTGCTTAGGTGAACTATGTGCTTATGTGCTTACGTGAGCTATGTGCTTATGTGCCTTGTGATTTCGTGATTGATTTGTTCCTGTGCTTTATAAAGTAGCTTTCGGTGATATAATAGACTATAGCTGACTCAATCGAAATTGTGTTTGAGTCATGTGACGATGTCTGTTGCAGACAATGTCGTCATTCGGATCTCACACTGCTCGCTCCGCTCGCCGAAACCATAAGGACAAACGCATCGCTGCCCTAGTCGAAAAGCAGATGGCTAAGGTCATTCCGTAAATTGTCAGTGAGCTGAACGAAAACGCTAGCAAGTCCTCTGAGGAATCCAGGACTGATTCTCATAAGTCTACTTTTAGCTTTAAGCAGTTTAAAGCCTGTGGTCCGAAAGAATTCACTGGAGAAGACGGGCCTACGACCATGTTTCAATGGTTCGATTCAATTGAAGTCACCCTGCGCCAAAGCGGCTATCCCGAAAACCTTTGCACTGTTAACGCCACTGGCATTTTCCAGTCCAGGGCTCTGGATTGGTGGACTGCCGAGAGAAATAAACGAGGGAATGATGCAGCCTATGGGCTTACATGGGATGAGTTGAAGGACATCATGATGAAAGAGTTCTCCCTCCCCACGAGCTTCAGAAGCGGGAGGACGAGTTCTGGCACATCAAACAAGAGGGTGGCGACAACGCTGGTTTAACTGCGTGCTTTAAGCAGCTGAGTATCATTTTTCCGGGCCAAGTTACCACTCCCGAGATTACCATCAAGAAATACATATGTGCTTCACCGGATTGTGTTGCTGACTTTGTGCAAGCCACCAAAACGAAAACTATCGAAGAGACTTACCTACTCGTTGCCGAGATCAATGACAAGCGAGTTAAGGCTGGTTACTTTGATAAAGCCGCCAAGAGTCTTCACCAAGTCACCGCTGCTCCCACTGCTGAAACTGCCGCACCGCAAGCTCCCAAGTCTTCACGCCGCAAGAGAAAGAATAACAACTCCAGCAACAAGAATTGTGCGGTTACCGCCACTCCACTCCAAACCGTACCTACTCAACCCCAACCTCAGAACCGCCAAGTAGCGGTGCCAGTGACCAATGCACCGCCGGAAAAGCGTGCATATACTGGTCCACACCAACTCTGCCCTACTTGTACTTATCATCACCCGGTTGGAATTGCATGCCGGTTTTGTGTTCACTGCAACCTGTAGGGCAATTTCACAGCTAACTGTCGTACCTGTCCTCGCCAAGCCCCAGCTCAAGTTCAAGCCCCAGCTCGACCAACTCCGCAGGGTCAACAAGCAGCTCCTGCTCCCGCTGCTCACGCAAGAGCCTGCTTTGCGTGTGGTGATCCCAACCATTTCGCAAATGTCTGCCCAAACAAAGTGGTGAAGCAAGAGCCACATGTCACCCCCCCCCCCCAAAAAAAAATACCCCAAGTGGAAACCCATGCGAGGCGTGTGACGTACCAGGATCTAGCCACCAATCACATTGAACTCATACAAGATTTGAAATAAAAACTTTCATTCATTAAAATAATGTGTTACATTACATAAAGTATAACTCAACGTTTTTAGCGGAAGCATAAATCATCAGTTATGTATTTCGTAAACCAAGTGTATGAAGGTTATTAGGCTTGTCTCGTGTTTCCATGTATCTCGACCCATGACCACTCCAGCTTCCCAGACAGCAAGTTCCACGTCTACACATATCTATAACATGTGAGCATGCAAACAAGTGTATCAGCATAACGCTGGCGAGTTCACAGTTTTTGTAAAAACGTTTAGTTGCCAAGTGGTTAGTCCAGTTTAATAACAATTCCGAAAACAATGTTGCTAATAACTTGATACCGTACAAGATGGCGTCAAATTGTTTTGCCCATCCCCAATGCCCCCTATCAAAGCATTGGTCATGATTAAGGTCATTAGTTCACGCCCGTCCTCTCAGGTACGGTGTGAGGTTGCCAAGTGATGTGTGCAAAATGCAACATATAAATTGCATCAATTGTGGCATAAAACTAACCCTTTTTAGTACTAATGTTGGAAAAAGTGTGCTTTTGTCTTCCTTTTGTATTTTCAGGATTAAATGAGCTCAAATTAACAAAAGAAGCAAAAAGACAGCAAAATCTAACATAAATACAAGAAAAGGAACAAACGTGACATGCCCGACCCCACGACAGCATCTTCCCAAGCAAAACAAGAAGACAGAAGACTGAACACGCCCCGTACTCAGCCAGCACGGGGGCGTGCCCAAGTGTCAGCAGAAAAGACAAAGTGGTAGAAGCTTCTATTGCCCACCACGGGGACGTGCTCAGCGGGCACGGGGCCGTGGTCAACTATAAGATTCGCAGAATCCAGGCAAATCTTCATAGTACAGATATGCTTCTACACACGGGGTCGTGCTCAGCGGACACGGAGGCGTGGTCAACTAATAAAGACAAGAGCAATTAATGAAGAAAGAGAAGGATGTGGACACGGGGCCGTGCCCACTGGACATGGGGCCATGCCCGAGCTTCTGTTCAGCCTATAAATAGGAGTGCTTGGCTCAAGCTCAAACCATCCCTTGGCACACCACCTCTCTCACACTTCACCCACCACCCACCACCACCATAACACCATCATCCACCACCATCATCCATTGTCCATCATAGAGTGTGTGAGCCGTCTCGGGATCCAAGACTGATCGTAAGAGTTCTTGACAATCAAAGCCATGTTTGCCTAAGTCTCTTACATCACTTGGTGAAGACAAAGTGTCTACTGTAATACTTTTTATTTTTAATCTTTTCGCACTTTTTAATTGGTTATGTATTAATGACTTTAATAACTAGTTTCTTATGTTAAAGATGATTCTTCCTTATCGTTTGTCCGTGATGTCTTGGCATTATTTTACTGTCTATATAAAATAAAATATTTTCACCATTCATATCTCCACGGTCTATATGGAGGTATGTTGGCTACCTGGTCGGGGGTTAAGGGAACGGTTTGGTAAGAGTCTTGCCGTTGTTCAGCGTTTAGAGATCCTGCAAGGGACCTGGGTCAAATTTAGTAGGACCTCCTTCAATACTTAATGGTATTGGATGGCGGGGGTCCAAACTCTTTGATCCCCTCATAAGTTAAACTACTATTAATACTATAACCCGGCTACTTAGGACTGTATCCTTGCTGACTCAGACTACTTAGCCGAGGGTAACGTCACCTTCAAAAGAGGGGCCTACCATAATTTGCATTAATAACTTAATTAATTATCTTTCAATAATCCGACCCTTTAGGATTGTATCCTTGCTGACTCAAATTACTGGGTTGAGGGTAACGTCACCTCCAAAAGAGGGGCCTACTACAATAACTAAGATAATCTCTTAAATAGTGCAAAAGTGCGAAAATAATCAAAGGTTACACTAAACACGAGTCGGAGCCAAGTGATTCATCTTGTCTATCTGTTTTTTCTTTCATTTTTATTTTTCAGCATTTTAGTTAATTTTTATTTTCTTAGTTTTAAAACCTTTTTCTAACTTTTTGATTTGATTAGACGTTGAGGATAAACCGGTATTAAAAGCTCTTGTTACCTTGCACGACCTCGGTATCTTGCCAACACTATACTACGCTCACGATGGGTGCACTTGCCCATATGTGTGTTTAGTGTTAGTAAATATCGTGTTTTATAAATTTAAAACTTGGCTAAAAAGTGTTAAAAAGGGCTTAATAAATATATTAAAAACTAACGACACTTCACACGCATCAAGTTTTTGGCGCCGCTGCCGGGGACACAAGGATTTTAAGAAAGCTTAAAATCGACGGCCTAATTAGTTTTTCAAAACCTTTTCAAAACGCGCGCACATTTTTCTGCATTTTAGTTTAGTTTTGCATTTACAGTAAGTTGAACACGGGTCGTGCTCGCTGAACACGGGGCCGTGCTGCACATTTTTCATAAAACACCCAGTAACATAAGCTGAACACGGGGCCGTGCTCACTGAACACACCCCCGTGCTCAACGAAAGCAGTAACTTTAATTAAAACGCCCAGATACAGATTCAGTACACGGGGCCGTGTCCACTGAACACGGGGCCGTGTCCAGCCTCTGTTTCCGTTTTTATTTTTGTTTTCTGATCTCGAGACTTGGTTGTGGTCTGCTGAGTGATTCTTATGGATTAATACTCAGGAGGTTACAACTACACCTATGAGGAGGATGATTATAAGAGTAACTATTGCACTAATTGTAGTAATCCGCACTCGGTTCAATATAGTCACTCATATCAACCATCCAATTCATACACCTACTATGAGGAGCCCAGGTATGAGATATCTACTTCATACACATCATATGAAGACCAAAGCTATGAACCTCCTCCCTCATACTCATATTTTGGTGAACCAAGGTATGAGCCTTCATACTCATACATTGAGGAACCAAGATATGAGCCATCACCTTCGTATGCTTACTATGAGGAACCATGGCGTGAACAACCCACCTCATACGAGTATTATGAAGAACAAAATTACGACCCTTATCCATCATATGCTTACAATGAAGAACAATGGTGTGAACCATCTACTTCATATGGGTATTATGAGGAACAAAGGATCGAACAACCGGATTCAAGCTTTGAAAATCCCGATCCTTTTTCTATAACCGAAGTGACCGATAGGATATTAGAACACCTTAGAGTTATCGATCGCTATATAAAAGAATCTCGCGCAAGGGAAGAGGAGTCCCGCGCAAGAGAAGAATTAAATAAAGAAAAGATAACCGAAAGTGTAAAAATGGAAGAACAAATAAGTGAAGAACCGACACATGAGTTAAGCAACGAAAAAGGTGAGTCCGTTAACGATAAAATTCAAGAAGAGTCTAATTTTGAAGAAATTAATCTCTTGTCACCTTATTTTGAAAATCATTGTTTAGTTCCCAATCATGCTAAGTTTTTAAAAGAGTTAAACACTAACACTAAAATTGACGAAACGGTAAGTGTTAAGTTAACTATTGATCAAACCTCGCTAATAAAAGAAGACGCATTTGAAATTAACATTACACCGGTTCCATGTTTCTTTCAAAATTCGTTTATTAGTAATGTCACAATTGATAAAGATCTTTGTGTTAACATAATGCCTAATTACATTTTCGAAAAATTAAGTATTAGTGATTTTTCTCCACTTCAAATACCCATTTTTCTATCCAATCGGAAGGTAATAAAATCAATCGGTGTAGTTGAGGATGTCTTGGTTCAAACAAATCAAATGGTAGTTCCCACCGACTTTGTCATCCTCGATGACGCCCCCCTAATGTTGGGACGACCATTTGTAAAAACCCACGAAGCTTTGAAAAACCGGAAGTACAACAATCTACCTCTCCAATTAGGGGCATTTAAAAGAAGTGTCGATCTTGAGCGGTCAATGAAATATCCATTCGGCAATAATGACCCCCTAATTGAAGATGAAGATGAACCACCCGATACAAGTGAAAAGTTTGACCACTTTGTTGAAGAAGAGGTCGCTATAGAACAAACTTTTAAAGTTCTTGATCAAAATGAGCAACCAAATAAGGAGTCTCCTAAAGACCCACCACTTGAGCTCAATGAACTTCCAAAAGGTTTGGAATATGCTTTTCTATACAAAGATGGTAAATTACCTGTAATTATTTCGTTTAAATTAGATAGTTTAGAAAAAGAAAAATTAATTAGTCTTTTGAAAAAACACAAAAACGCGATTGCTTGGAAGCTTGTCGATATTAAAGGAATAAGTCCTTCCATGTGTACGCACAAAATTTTAATGAATGATGACTACAAATCGGTAATACAACCACAACGTCGAGTAAATCCAAATGTTCAAGAAGTGGTTAAAAACGAAGTCATCAAATTACTTGACACCGGACTTATCTATCCTATCTCCGATAGTCCTTGGGTAAGTCCCGTCCAAGTAGTTCCAAAGAAAGGAGGTATGACGGTAATAACTAATGAAAAGAATGAACTAATACCATCGAGAACCGTCACAGGATGGAGAGTATGCATAGATTATAGACGATTAAATGAAGCAACAAGAAAAGATCACTTTCCTTTACCCTTCATTGATCAAATGTTAGAAAGATTATTCGGTCATAAATTTTATTGTTTCTTGGATGGTTTTTCAGGTTACTTTCAAATCTCGATAGCACCCGAAGACCAAGAAAAGACAACCTTCACATGTCCCTATGGAACTTTTGCTTATCGACGCATGCTGTTTGGTCTATGTAATGCCTCCGCAACATTCCAACGTTGCATGGTAGCCATTTTCCATGACATGATAGAAAAGACAATGGAAGTCTTCATGGACGACTTTTCTATCTTTGGGGATTCATACGACCAATGCCTCGATAACCTCGAACGAATGCTATCCCGATGTGAGGAAACTAACCTCGCTCTTAACTGGGAAAAATGCCATTTCATGGTAACAGAGGGAATAGTGCTCGGTCACAAAATCTCGAGCGAAGGAATGGAGGTGGATCGAGCCAAGATTGACACCATTTCTAGATTACCACCTCCATCCTCCGTTAGAGCTATCAGAAGTTTCCTAGGGCATGCCGGATTTTATAGGCGGTTTATCAAAGACTTTTCTAAAATTTCTAGGCCTCTAACAAAATTACTTGAAAAAGATGCTCCTTTCATCTTTGACAAGGATTGCAATCAAGCATTTCTAACCCTAAAGGAAATGTTAGTCAATGCACCTATCATGATAGCACCTGATTGGAAATTTCCTTTCGAAATCATGTGTGATGCGAGTGACTTTGCAGTTGGAGCTGTCTTGGGACAAAGAAAAGAAAAGCATTTCCACCCAATTTATTATGCTAGTAAAACACTTAATGATGCACAAGAAAATTACACAACAACTGAAAAAGAATTACTAGCTGTGGTATTTGCTTTTGATAAATTCCGTTCTTATCTTGTTCTTTCTAAAACTATAGTCTATACAGATCATGCAGCCATTCAATATCTCTTCAAAAAGCAGGACGCAAAACCACGTTTGATTCGGTGGATTCTACTTCTCCAAGAATTTGATATTGAAATCAAAGACAAAAGAGGAGCAGAAAATACCGCAGCAGATCATCTTTCACGCTTAGAAGACCCAGCTTTGGAGGCAACCAGGGACGAGCAAATCAACGAAAAATTTCCGACTGAGTCCTTAGAAATGGTGGAATACAAAGAAGAACCATGGTACGCCGACTATGCTAACTACCTAGCTAGCGGTATAGTCACAAAAGGTTGGCCACATCATCAAAGAAAAAAATTCTTTGCTAATGTGAAACACTATTTTTGGGAAGATCCATATCTTTTCAAAATGTGTGCCGACCAACTCATCCGACGATGCGTCCATGGTAGCGAAGCACGAAGAATTCTCCACCATTGTCATGAAGGTCCATACGGAGGGCATCATGGTGCCGCTAGTACCGCACGAAAGGTATTTGATTCAGGATTTTATTGGCCAACCATTTACAAAGACGCCCAAAGTCTCGTCAAGACATGTGATGCTTGCCAAAGAACAGGTAATATTTCTTCCAAAAACGAAATGCCACAAAATGGCATTCTTGTTTGTGAAATTTTTGATGTGTGGGGACTCGACTTTGTGGGACCTTTCCCACCGTCGAAAGGAAACAAATATATACTTGTGGCAGTAGACTACTTGTCTAAATGGGCCGAGGCCGAGGCACTTCCAACAAATGATGGAAGAGTCGTGGTAAGATTTCTGAAAAAATTATTCTCTCGTTTTGGCACACCTAAAGCATTAATAAGTGATAGAGGCACCCATTTTTGCAATCATCAACTTGCAAAAATTTTAACAAGATATGGGGTCTATCACCGGGTCTCAACAGCATATCGCCCTCAAACAAACGGTCAAGTCGAAGTGACTAATAGAGGTTTAAAACGAATACTTGAAAAAACCGTAGGGTTAAATAAAAAGGAATGGGCAGACAAATTAGATGATGCTTTATGGGCTTTTCGAACTGCTTATAAAACAACAATAGGTACAACCCCATATAACCTAGTCTATGGAGAAAGCTGTCACTTGCCAGTAGAAATTGCACACAAAGCCTACTGGGCAATTAAAAATGTAAACTTAGATTTAGAATTTGCTGGTAAAAATCGATTTTGTCAATTAAATGAATTAGACGAGCTTAGGAATTATGCATACTCAAACTCCGAAATTTACAAGGAAAGAATGAAAAACTTGCATGACAAACATATTAAACCTAATGAATTTCTAGTGGGAGATCTAGTTCTTTTGTTTAATTCACGACTTCGCTTATTTCCTGGTAAATTAAAGTCTAGGTGGTCAGGACCTTTTTCCATCACCCATATTTTCCCACAAGGTGCAATAGAAATTAAATCTCGGAATGGACCCCCATTCAAAGTCAATGGCTAACGGCTAAAACTCTATCAATGATTCATTGAGGATGAAGAGGAGGAGATCTCGCTTCAAACGGTTGAAGAATGAAAACATCATCATCATACCTGGTAAGTTACGAATGATAAGGACGACATCTAAATCGGTAAGTCTTCTAACCAAACTTTTTGGGAAACAATGGGCACTCACACGAGCACTAAAAAAAAAACTTTGCTCGGCACGAGGCCGTGTCCGCTGGACACGGGGCCGTGTCCGCGCTACTGTCGGGATTATTCCCCTTTTCATAACAGTTACTTCATTCCACACGCCCCGTTTCCCCGAAAACGCTCTGGTCCCAGGCGATTTTCTGCAGATTTTCAACATCTCCTATCATTCTAACAACATCAAGGTATGACTCTATCACTCTTATTAGTTAGATTAGGCATTTGCATGTAGTTAAAACACCAAAAATTTGGGGAAAAATCTAGGGTTCTTGAAGTTCATCCGGATCGAACCTCAAATTTTTGTTTAGATCCGTTAGCATTTAGTTAGATTAGTGTTATAGGAAGTAAACCCACTTGTATTGTTCAAAGATTCGCCCGATTTCTCACAAAAACCCCAAACCCTTGTTTTTGAACCGAAAAAGATAAAATTGAATGGGTAAACGGGTTGTTTTGGGAAAAACGGCACTTGGGGTTTCATTTTCGGGGGAAACCGCACCTATTGGACCAAAAATTTTCAAGTTTTCAAAACCGGGTCGAAAAATGATATTTTTGTGTAACAGACGCCTAGACACGGGGCCGTGTCCGCTGAGCACGGGGTCGTGTCCAGCCCACTGTTTGTAGTTTTGTCCGAAAATTCTACTGTTTCGTGCTAACTTTTGGTGTATTCTTTCAGATGGCAAGGACGTTCACGAGGTTTAACGCAAATGAGCTCGATGCTAGGGCTATATACGAAGTACTTTAAACAAGACCGGAAGAATACCCAAGGCAAGCATGCACGGATTTGTTAGCATTGGTAAACCAACTCGACCGCTTCAACAACCTTGTCACAGGACCACTAAGAGTCGCTTTAACAACTCGACTCCATTCCGTCCACGAATGCACTTTGGAATTCTATAGCACCTTCACATTCAACTCAAGGTGCGACCCATTCGACAATGATGGGGTAGCATTCAGATGTGGTGGAACTAGATATTCGATCTCTATGGCACAATTTGGGTTGATTGTCGGGTTGTATGCGGAAGAAGATGCAGGTAACGAGGAAAATACTGGAGGGATGCGAGAGATAGATGAGAACGATCGCCAAGCTGCGTGGGCTCAGATTGGTGAAGGGCACTACAATCCGAGCAGCACTAAGAGCACGAAGTTGAGGGATCCGCTCTACCGATACATCCATAGGCT